>JARQOD010009159.1:0-32566 GCA_033576555.1 Oophaga sylvatica | reverse complement strand
ACACCCCCCCAAGGCTAAAAAAAAGCATAAAGGGTGATTAAAACAATCATCCTCGTTCAATAAAGGGGTTTGCCACATCAAAGCCTTTTTGGGTAACCCAAACAAATTATAGAAGCCCCTTAGTCGTTCAGTGGAAAATTTGTGAAGCTGTGCAAAAAAAAAAGATTGCATGATTAAAAAACCCCCGAATTTCTCATTTTCCACCGCCAAAAAAAAAAAGGGGGGAAAATTTGGGGAAACCCCAGAACTCGGGGCACGGAGAGCCTGGATCGCCTTCAAACCTCAATCCGGCTCGAAAACCTGGGAAATTTTTCCCAAACATTTGCAAATTGTGATGTGAGGCCCTTAGGCTTGAAAAAGGGGTTTTTTAAATTCTGCAAATCTGCAAGGAATTTCATCCCCGAAAATTTTCCTTTATGCGGGCCCCTTTTTTCCAGATCTTTTAAGCGGAGTATGAAAAGAGGAGGGAAAAAAAAAAAACAAATTTTTACCTGGTAACACTGCGAGAAAAAAAAAAAATTAGGGAACTCCACCGGGAATGGTTGTGAGAAGTCCAACCATATCTTTAAGAAGTTCACCCGGGACACGAACCCATTACGCAGAAAAAAAAAGAGAAAAGAAAAAAAAAAAATATGTTTACCTGTGGTAACACTGCGAAAAAAAACCCTTTAAAAGGGAATTGCTCCCCTGAAAGGGTTTGAGAAGTACAACCACTTCATCACGAAAGTACAACCCGGACTGAAACCACAGTTACAGCAGACACAGCCTTTCCAGACCCAGCAGACACTAACGTTTTGGCTTCAGAATCTTGTAATGTATGTAGTACAGTTCATATAGCGTCTTGTGCTTGGGTGCGATGAAAATACATGAGACACAGGTTTGATATAGAAAGTCTTGTATTACTTCATACAAGTTGGCAAAAATAGTCACACAGTTTGCAGACACAGAAGCAGGAGACACAGCAGGCCAGAGTAATCTAAGCTCAGCAATCACTCTCCACAACAGGTTCAGGATCTTCTTCTCTGTTACCGTAAGTCCATGCAAACGTGGGTCTTTCAAAGAGCAGGGTTCAGAGTCCACAAGTGCTTCAGAGTTCCTCAGTAGGAATAGCTGGAGTACAAGCTCCAAGGCTTTAGGAGTCAGGTCACAGGTTCACTGCAGGCTAGATTCTGAAGCACTGATTGCTCAGCTGTGGCTGCTTAAGAAGCAAAAGGAGAGAATCAGGGCGGGAACATGCAAGCTGGAAACTCCATTTTGACTGAGGGCAAGATAGCTGCAGCAAGACAGAAAGTAAAATGGCTGACGAACAAACTGAGTTTCAGGAACATGTACACAGAACCTTACAACTGCTGCTAATAAGTCATTTTGGTGTCACAGTTAGTTCAATGCCTGAAATGTCTTTGAGATGTATTTATTTATTACAAAAAAAAATCTTGTAATCTTGTTTTACAATATCGTGTCATTGCTTTTTTTTTTTTTTTTTTTTTTTTTTTAAATACGAATAAAGCATTCTGTAATATTGTAATATCTGCATGTACATAATATGACCAACTCATAATGTGAGCTCGCGTTGACTTTTCCCACACAATAGACGGATCACCGAACTTGTCCTGTGTGAAACACACACAGATAAATTACTGCTGATCATAAAAGACCCTTATAAAATGTGAAACACACACACATAGATAAATTACCTTTACATACATATAGTGTTGGTCTTAAAAGGCCACCCACTGGCTATACACAATACAACACTAATTACTATATGTGGTTTCTAGCAATTGAATTACTATATATAAATAGCATCAAACTTCACGCAATTGTATTAGACTTCTAAAACAACACAAGACAGGTACACACCCCTTGGTAATAAGTTACCTATCTGTAACAAACCACGCCAGGATTCTTCTTAGTATACAATGAATTGCTGAGATAAGTGTAGATACAGTGGCAGGCTAAATATATATATATATATATATATATATATATATATATATATAAACACTGAATAAAACTATAAGTTGAGTGTCATAATTCCAAATGTGTTATAAGGTGATACTTCAAATTAAATTGCCTTTGCAGCTGTAGTTTAAAACTTATATCCTGGATAATACTAAAAAATAAACACCTTTTAGCAGCTTGTATATCCTGGATAATACTAAAAAATAAACACCTTTTAGCAGCTTGATACAGCTTTCCACCACAGTAGTGCTTTACATGCATTTACTGGGTCCTTAAAAGTTTCTCTCCACAAAAAAGTATAAAATCAAGATTCACTCTTTAATTCACTAAAAATCCTTATATACTAGTTATATACAGAAGTCTGTATTTAACTAGAACTCCTTATACATTTACTGGGTCCTTAAAAGTTTCTCCCCAACAAAAAAGATCAAGATTCGCTCTTTAATTCACTAAAACAACACAGACTAATCAAATCCACTGGATAAAATATCAATAGAGACGAATAAATCACTTTGATTGAAATTCACAAATCCAGCAGCTCAGATTTCCCAGCCTGATCAAAGTCCAGCCAGATCAAATCCCAGGGAGACGGATTAAATGATAGGGGGCGTGTCGACCTGTCAGATTTGAGTTTGACGAATACTGGTGCCCCTATACTACTCCAGTGCCTTCTGGGATAAGTGAAGAGTCTCCGCGAGCTCAAGGAACACTGGATTTTGGCTGTTGCAGCTGAAAGGAGGACATCAGTAAACCAGGGGAGGAGTCCCGAGGAGATAATTTGCATATTCCCGGTGCCTTCTGGGATAAGTGAAGAGTCTCCGCGAGCTCAAGGAACACTGGATTTTGGCTGTTGCAGCGAGTTTTGGCTTATATTTCACCGCTTGATTATCTCTTGAACAATAAGAACATGGAAGAGGCTAGGAGCCATGTGGTGAGCTGCATTTCTTGCTACATGTTCATAGACTTACCAGTGGAAAAGCCAAACTTCCCATGCCAGAAATGCAAGCTTGTGTCCCTGTTGGAGGAAAAGTTGCAAAATCTGGAAGAGAGGTTATCTACATTGAAGACCATTAAGGAAGGTGAAGAGTTCTTAGACAGAGCAGAATTATCTCTTCATGGTACAGAAAGAGAAGAAATTCGAAGTGCAACTGAAGAAACAGAGGAATGGAAGCATGTGACCCAGAGAAGCAGGAGGATCAGGAGGCAGTCAGCACCAATTCTGCTCAGGAACCAATACCAGGCTCTTACACAGGAGAACGATGAAGAAATACATCAGGATAAGACTTTGCCCACAAACAACCTTGTACGCCCTCAGAGTCCTCCTGAATGGAGAAAGAAAACTGTTGTGAAGAAGAAACGGAGAGTTGTTGTCATGGGCGATTCCCTGTTGAGAGGAACAGAGGCCGCTATCTGCAGACCGGATATAACCTCAAGAGAAATGTGCTGTCTTCCAGGTGCAAAAATTAAAGATGTGTCTGACAGGATATCAGGACTCTTCAGACCTAAAGATGACTACCCATTCCTGCTAATACATGTGGGGACAAATGACACCGCTAGAAACGACCTGGAAACCATCTGTAGTGACTTTGAAAACTTAGGTAAGAAAGTGAAAGAACTGGGAGCGCAGGTGGTCTTCTCTTCCATCCTCCCAGTGGATGGCCATGGAACAAGGAGGTGGAATAAGATTCTGCAGGTGAACAACTGGCTACGTCGATGGTGCCGTCAGCAAGGATTTGGATTTCTGGATCACGGAGTGAATTACGTATACGATGGACTACTTGCTAGAGATGGGGTGCACCTTACGAAGACTGGAAAACATGTATTTGGAAGTCGCCTTGCTACACTCATCAGGAGAGCTTTAAACTAGAACAATGTGGGAAGGGAAGCAAAACGCCAGCAAAAGCCATACACTTGACAAATACTATTGAGATTTCTGCTATTAGAAGTGAAGGGGAAGAACAAAGACAAAAAAATTTACATAATAAAAATATTGAAGGAAGAGAAACCAATCACAAACTAAAGTGTTTCTATACGAATGCACAAAGCATGGGCAACAAACAAGGAGAACTGGAGCTACTAACGCAGGAGAAGAAATATGATGTCATTGGAATCACTGAGACTTGGTGGGACGATACACATGATTGGAATACAAGGCTAGAAGGATACAACTTATTTGCAAGAAACAGACTTGATAAACGAGGAGGAGGTGTTGCATTGTATGTTAGAAAAGCGTATATCTGCACAGAGATTGACGCTTCAAAGACTGGGAGTTCTGTGGAAACTGTTTGGGTAAGAATACAAGGACAGAACAATGGAAAGGACACCATTGTAGGCATTTACTACAGGCCGCCTGTGCAAGCTGAAGATATGGATGAACTCTTTATGCATCAAATGGCCAAGTTCTCCAAAAAATATGACATAGTGGTCATGGGAGATTTCAACTATCCAGACATTTGTTGGGAATCTCTCTCAGGCAAAACTAACAGGTCCAGGAAATTCTTATCCTCTCTTGCTGACAACTTTATCTTCCAAAAGGTAATGGAGAAAACAAGGGGATCTGCTACCTTGGATCTAATCCTCATAAACAGGGAGGAAATGGTGGAGGAGGTAAAGGGTATGCCACACTAAACAATATCGCTAACGGGATCGCTAAAAAACGTCACTATTTAGCGATCCCGTTAGCGATATTGTTCAGTGCGGCAGCTTCCAGCGACGAGCTTCCTGCTGTGATCTCGCTCGTCGCTGGAATCGCTCCGGACCCTATTTTCTCGTCGGCGCTCCCGCTGGGTAAGTATCTAATCGCTGTGTGGCACCTTTTCTTAGCGATTTAGCGGTACTTTTGTACCGCTAAAGTCGTTAAGAAGATCGCTAACGGCGATAGCGTCGTTAACTATATCGCTAAATGTGGCCGCATTTAGCGATATAGAAACGATCCTGCTAGCGATCTCATTAGTATGCAACGCTAACGAGATCGCTAGCGGGATAGCTTAGTGTGGCAGTACCTTTAGAGTGGCTGGGACTCTAGGAGGTAGTGACCATGCTATTTTAGAATTTTGGATAACAAGATGAGGAAGACCTGTGAAGACTCAGACGTCAAGGTTAGATTTCAGAAAGGCAGATTTTAAGGAACTCAGAAAGAGAATTGGAGGGATCCAATGGCTGGATATCCTTAAGGACAAAAATGTCCAGGAAGGATGGAAAATCTTGAAAAATGAGATTCTCAAAGCACAATCGTTAACAATTCCGAAAAGAGGGAAGAATGGGAAGCATTTAAGGAAACCAGGATGGATGAACATAGAACTTAAACACATGCTAAAAAGGAAGAAAGAAATGTTTATCAAATGGAAAGAGGGAGGCATATCTAAAGAAGAATATAATGCCGTCTGCAGAACCTGCAGGGCACAAATCAGATTATCTAAAGCTGACAATGAATTAAGGCTTGCAAGTGACGTCAAAAGCAACAAAAAAGGATTTTGGGGATACGTCAAAAGTAAAAGAAAAGTCAAAGATGCTATAGGATTTTTACAGGATGAAAATGATGAAATGGTAAGTCAGGATGTTGAGAAGGCTGAACTTTTAAATTCCTATTTTGCATCTGTTTTCTCTCAGAAAGGAAATGTAACATCAACTGATCTTCACTGTCCTATTAAAGGAATAGAAGAATCCAGGATATCTATAAACAGAAAGACAGTGAGGAAACACTTAGCTAACATAAATGAATTCAAGTCTCCAGGTCCAGATGAATTACACCCAGGGTTCTGAAGGAGATAGCAGAAGAAATTCTTGAACCACTGTCCATAATCTTTGAAAATTCTTGGAGAACAGGAGAAGTCCCAGAAGACTGGAGAAGAGCAAATGTTGTTCCTATCTTCAAAAAGGGGAAGAAGGTGGACCCAGGGAACTACAGGCCGGTGAGTCTGACTTCTATACCAGGAAAGATCTTTGAACAAATTATTAAAGAACATGTATGCAAGTACCTGGATAAGAATGAAGTGATTAAACAGTCAGCATGGGTTTGTAACTAATAAGTCATGTCAGACTAACTTAATTTCCTTCTATGACAGAATCACTGACTGGGTGGATCAGGGAAATGCTGTAGATATAGTATATCTTGACTTCAGCAAAGCATTTGACAAAGTATCTCACACAATCCTTATTGAAAAAATGACTAAGTATGGAATGGACAAGGCAACTGTTAGGTGGATTCATAACTGGCTTAGTGATCGGACCCAAAGAGTGGTTGTAAATGGCTGCACATCCAGTTGGAAGAATGTCTCAAGTGGGGTACCACAAGGCTCTGTTTTGGGCCCTGTATTGTTCAACATCTTTATCAATGATTTAGATGAAGGAATTGAGGGTAAACTGATCAAATTTGCTGATGACACAAAGCCTGGAGGGGTAGCTAATACTAGAGAAGAGAGAGAGAGGATTCAAAAAGATATACATAAACTGGAGCAGTGGGCAGCAACTAACAGAATCGATTTTAACAGGGAAAAATGCAAAGTACTACATCTGGGCAATAAAATGAAAAAAGCATATACAAAATGGGAGGAATAGGGCTAAGTAACAGCACATGTGAAAAAGACTTGGGTATACTAATTGATCACAGACTTAACATTAGTCAACAGTTTGATGCAGCAGCAAAAAAGGCAAATGCAATTCTAGGATGTATCAACAGAAGCATACAGTCTAGATCACGTGAGGTCATTATTGCCCTCTACTCCTCTTTGGTCAGACCTCATCTGGAATACTGTGTCCAGTTTTGGGCACCACATTTTAAAAAAGACATCAACAAACTGGAGCAAGTTCAGAGAAGAGCCACCAGAATGGTGACCGGTCTGCAAACCATGTCCTATGAGGAACGGTTGCAGGATTTGGGAATGTTTAGCTTGCAAAAAAGAAGACTGAGAGGAGACTTAATAGCTGTCTACAAATATCTCAAGGGCTGTCACATTGTAGAAGGATCATCTTTATTCTCATTTGCACAAGGAAAGACTAGAAGCAATGGGATGAAACTGAATGGGAGGAGACACAGATTAGATATTAGAAAAAACTTTTTGACAGTTAGGGTGATCAATGAGTGGAACAGGCTGCCACAAGAGGTGGTGAGTTCTCCTTCAATGGAAGTCTTCAAACAGAGGCTGGATAGACATCTGTCTGGGATGATTTAGAGAATCCTGCTTTGAGCAGGGGGTTGGACCAGAAGGCCCAGGAGGTCCCTTCCAACTCTACCATTCTATGATTCTATGAACAAATTCACAAAGAGGGAAACCAGCTTCATGTTTAGAATGTGGAAAATCAAGTCTTATTGAACATCAAAGAACTCACACAAGGTTGAAGCCATTTTTATGTTTTACTCGATAGACCATACAGAGTATTTAGACAAGACAGCATGGGATCGCGGCTGATTTTTTTTCTGTGAAGTAAAACATTTGTTTAAAAACACCATCTGTGATCCCCTGCTGTCCTGTCTGTATACTCTATTGTTTCCTCCACTGCCCAGGAGCTGTGATGTGATCAGACCATGTTCTTACACTGTCAGACACGACCATTACACAGTACACAGCAGGGGCACATTTATAAGATTATCTCAGCACAGGAAGATTTTATTTAACACATTCAATTGTGGACATTATTTTTATTCCAAGATCTTATTGATTAAAATGAACTTTGCTCGTGGGAAAACCCCTTTAAAGTTTATTGTTCATGATAAATGTGTAATGTAATAAATAATTTCTCGCTCATTGATTATGCAATGGAGATGGAGGTCGTTTCCATAACAAAACCTGTAATCAATGAATGAATAAGCAATTATTTGTACACAATAATCGTTACATGTAAATTTTTGACTGATAAACGGGTCACTTATGGTGATCATATAGCCACCAGGTGCCACTCCAGGGCAGTGTCTGGGCCAGCAGAAGGAAAACAAAGCTGAGGTCAGTAAAGGAGAGAACAGGCACGATGAGAACATAGGTCGGGTCACTAACGGGAGGTATAAACAACAGAACACCTTGACATGAACTAGATACAAACAACAACCTGGAACCTAAGCTCAGGCAAAGGTGTGGAGGGCGGCACTGCCTAATATAGCACCTGCTGGATGATGATTTGCTGGGGAATCCAAACCTCCTATAGCCGTGAGGAGACAATAGGGGTATGCAGCAGAGTTTGGAAGTGTTGCATGGACTTAGCAAGGTGGCCAGGCAGAGTGATAAACACACAGTATCACAGTGGTGGAACGCATGCGAGTTACCACTGTGACAGTATACCGCCCTTACGCCCCCTTCCTCTTTCTTGGTCAGACCAACAGAGACTGTTCTCAAGAATGACAGACGCAGATGTTTTCATCAGCCTCCATAGAACTATCTTCAGAACCAAAGACCTTCACATCCGAGGAAACAACAGGGACAGGATGAACTGACAGAAGCAGAAGGAATCCAGCATGCATGCTCCTTGAGAACTTGCATGTGCCTACATGGCTGACCAGCTTGGATTCATGTCCCCTGGACAGATTTCTCCTGCCAGGAATTGCACTGCAATGGAGGCAATAGACGGGGTGATCCAGCTGTTGTGTGTGAGACGGGGTGATCCAGCTGTTGTGTGTGTAGGGAGCTGAAGTCGACAGACCAGATCCAGATAGATTAAGTTAGCCCGTAGAGTTTAAATCCAGAGGGGCAGTTTCAGAGATGGGCTTTTCCTGCTAGACCAGGGTAACTGTGGTCACCAGTTTTTGAGAGCTATCCCTTACCTAGGGTCAACTCTCCAACCAAACCTAGAAGTGTGGGTTCTGCAGACTTCACTTGGCACTAACGAACATAATGGTCTTTGCCACCACAGTACATGCACACATTGTAACTATACCTTTGCTGCCGCTCTCGTACAGAGTTTGGCTCACTCTACCTCTCTCGGCTTTATAACGGGAGGTGATGCTTACGGCATCAAAAGGTACTGAAAAGTTGAAACCGACCTGGTAGGTTCCCTGAAAGAGAAGACACTTGAGCTTGTTCCAGAGCATGCTCATGGAAGCTGAGATCAATTCTAGTAGCAAGGTGAATAAAGGCATCCAGAGGAGATGCTAGATCCCGCCAGAAGGTCACTGCCAAGGCCTTTTCATTCCTGGCCACGACTATATATACAGTAGTGCTTGCTCAATGGAGAAGGGTCGGGATATGGTTTGTGTCACAGCTGTTGGTTGGCGGCATGCTTAAGACTTTTGAGGAGATCAGGAAGGAATTCCCTCTGAGTCAATCCCTCTTTTTTCAATATTTGCAGCTGCGGCATGCAATCAATCGACAGCTTAAAACATCAAGAATAGTGGTGCAATCAGATGCGATGGTGAATCTTATAGGGTCACTAAGGGGCACTAAGGGTTTCATCTCCCTCGTATATAGGGGTTTTTTGGATTCATTCCTGGTACGGCACCCGGCTAAGTCCAGAGAAAAATGGGAAGAGGATGTGGGACCAATCTCGGACTCTCAGTGGGAGAACGTATTACAATTCATCCCCAAGGTCTCTATGAGTGAAGCCAGGAGAGTCTCACAACTCTACCTAACACATAGGGTATACAGGACCCCGGTCTGGATGAAGAGGGCGGGCCTGAGGAGGGATTCCTGCTGTCCGCGCTGCTCTGAGGATGGGGCAGATCTCCTACATATGATGTGCTCCTGCCCTGCCCTACAAAACTTTTGGGTACAAACACTTAATTTGACTCAGGAGGTAATGGGAGTGGATCTTATAAGGAACCCGCTGAAGTGTGTATTGGGGTGCATGGAGGATATCGCGGTTGATGAGTGGGAAAGCTGACCATAGCCAGAATCCTATATGCTGCCAGAAAGCTCATTGCGGCCCACTGGTTAGATGACAAAGCGCCAGTTAGACAAGAACTGATTAATAAGGTTAACTTTATTGTTATGATGGAACAGAACATATATGCGAAAAGAGGTCAGCACATGCAGTTTGAGAATGTGTGGGGTGGCTGGATGGAGCACCCGGGCCTGGCTTCGGAGGCTCTTATGAGAGAAAGAATGCGTCTACCTACGCGCCCTTGACCCTCTGAGTTGGTACTTTAAACAGGGATCGTAAGTGGTTGTCTCGAAAAAAAGGATTCAAAATGTGACATGGTGTGTGATATGTGCAATGATTTAAAGGGAAGGGGTTAGGGTGGAGGGGGGGGACGGTAGGGGACTTAGGATGTAAGAATAGTTATATTGTCTGTCAGGTTGAATACGGTTTATATTATATGCTAAAGTTAAATGTACTGTCAAAGTTTCATGCTGACAATTTTTAAATAAAAATCATCTGATTTAAAAAAAAATATATATATACAGTAGTGCTAAAAAGTTTACATACCCCGGCAGAATTTTTGCTTTCTTGGTGTTTTTTCAGAGAATATGAATGATTACACCAAAACTTTTTCTTCACTCTTGTGTTAGTGGTTGGATGAAGCCATTTATTGTCAAACTACTGTGTTTTCTCTTTTTAAAACATATTGAGAGCCCAAAACATCCAAATGACCCTGATCAAAAGTTCACGTACCCATTTCTTAATACCGTGTATTGCCCCCCCCTCTACATCAATGACAGCTTGAAGTATTTTGTGATAGTTGTGAATGAGGTTCTTTATTTTCTCAGATGGTAAAGCTGCCCACTCTTGCGAAAAAGCCTCCAGTTCCTGTAAATTCCTGGGCTGTCTAGCATGAACTGCGCGCTTGAGATCTCTCCAGAGTGGCTCAATGATATTGAGGGCAGGAGATTGACCTCAATACTCCAGAACCTTCACTTTGTTCTGCTGTAACCATTGACAGGTCAACTTGGCCTTGTGTTTTGGATCGATGTCATGTTGTAACGTCTAAGTACGTCCCATGTGCAGCTTCTGGGCTGATAATGTGCTGCATTCATCTTTCCTTCAACTTTGACCAAGTTTCCTGTGCCTTTATAGCTCACACATCCCCAAAACATCAGCGATCCATCTCTGTGCTTTACAGTATGAATGGTGTTTCTTTCATCATAGGCCTTGTTGACCTCTCTCCAAATGTAACGTTTATGGTTGTGGCCAAAAAGTTTAATTTTGGTCTCATCACTCCAAATTACCTTGTTCCAGAAGTTTTGAGGCTTTGTGCTGTCTTGCTTATTGTAGGCGAGATTCTTTGTGACATTTGCGCAGTAATGGCTTTCTTCTGGCGACTCAACTCGACCATGCTGCCCTCTAGTTTTCTGAGAGTCCAGTATTTCAGGTGTTATTATTTGTTGGTATCTCTTTGCATCCCGAACAATTTTCCTGGCATTCGTCACAAGTCACAGGTGAGGATGTTACCTTTAGTAGCCATTCAAACCCATTTGTGTCAACTTCTGTGCATGTTATCAGGCCAAAATCACCAGGGTATGTAAACTTTTGATTAGGGTCATTTGGATGTTTAGGTTGTCAATATGATTTAAAAAGAGAAAACACAGTAGTTTTACAATAAATGGCTTCACCCAACCACGAACCATGAGTGAAGAAAAAGTTTTGGTGTTATCATTCATATTCTCTGAAAAAAGGCCAAGAAACCAAAAATTCTGCCGGGGTATGTAAACTTTTGAGCACAACTGTACCACCAATTAAAATAAGGAGGAACACAATGAATAAATACTTGAAGGAGGAATATTAAGGGGTTAAGACTGAAAGAATGGATGCAATAGCATTTAAAGAGAGTGATGCTAAGGAGAACCTTTAACTATGAAGGAAAATAGAAGTGGGGGGTGATATGGTCCCATCATTTCCCCCCCCCCACGCTATCGGCTGTAAGGGGGGCTCTTAGTTAATTAATTTTGCCATGTACTTCTCGAATGTCATAAAATGTCAGTACAATTGTTGAGGTTGTATTACTAAAAAATAATATAATCACTTTTATTCTTTTCAGATGACTGTACCGGAAGGTCAGAGGGACATCCTAAATCTTCACGTTTTAATGCATATGATTGTAATGTCACTCAAAATGTATCCGAGGAGAAGTCCAATATTGAAGCTATACCCTCAACCCTTCATATCCAAAATGTATCATCTGATCCTTTTAAACAGATCCTATCTCTTGATTCAGCAAAGACTGTAGAGCAAAATACAAGTGACAGATCGGGTGTCAAACATCAAAAAGTTCCCATAGGGCAAAAGCCATATTCATGCTCAGAATGTGGTAAATGTTTTCCCACAAAATCAGGTTTGGTTAGTCATCATAGAATTCACACAGGGGAGAAGCCGTTTTCATGTCAGAAATGTGGAAAATGCTTTAGCCATAAATCACATCTTGTTAGCCATGAGAGAATTCATGAAGGAAAGCCATTTTTATGTTCAGAATGTGGGAAATGTTTTGCACATAAATCAGATCTGGTTAGACATCACAAAAAACACACAGGGGAGAAGTCATTCTCTTGCTCAGAATGTGGGATCTGCTTCAGCCATAAGCACATTCTTATTGGACATCAAAGAATTCATACAGGGGAGAAACCATATTCATGTTCAGATTGTGGAAAATGTTTTACTGTAAAATCAATTTTGAATAGACATAAAAAAATCCACAACGGGGAAAAGCCATATTCATGCTCAGAATGTGGGAAATGTTTTGAACAGAAACATTGTCTTATTGGACATCAAAGACTTCACACAGGGGAGAAGCCATTTTCATGCGCAGAATGTGGAAAGTGTTTTACTGTGAAACCACAACTGATTAGACATCAAAAAAGCCACACGGGGGAGAAGCCATTTTCATGTTCAGAATGTGGGAAATGTTTTACCTTTAAATCAGAACTGATTAAACATCATAGGTGGCACACAGGGGAAAAACCATTTTTGTGTTCAGAATGTGGGAAATGTTATACTGCAAAATCACAGCTTGTTAAACATCAGAAAACTCACACAGGGGAGAAGCCATATTCATGTTCAGAATGTGAGAAATGTTTTACTGTGAAATCAGATCTTGTTGATCATCAAAGAATTCACACAGGGGAGAAGCCATATTCATGTTCAGAATGTGGAAAATGTTTTAGCAAGAAACATGTTCTTATAATACATCAAAGAATTCACACAGGGGAGAAGCCATTTTCATGTTCAGAATGTGGGAAATGTTATACCGTAAAATCACAGCTTGTTAAACATCAGAAAAATCACACCGGGGAGAAGCCATTTTCATGTTCAGAATGTGGAAAATGTTTCACCATTAAATCACATCTGATGAGACATCAAATAATTCACACAGGGGAGAAACCATTTTCATGTTCGCAGTGTGGAAAATGTTTTAATCAGAAAAATGATCTTATTAGACATCAAAGAATTCACACAGGAGAGAAGCCATTCTCATGCTCAACATGTGGACAATGCTTTATCCATAAGTCAGATCTTGTTAATCATCAGAGAATTCACACAGGGGAGAAGCCATTTTCATGTTCAGAATGTGGAAAATGTTTTACCGCGAAGCCAAATCTGATTCATCATCAAAAAAGCCACACGGGGGAGAAGCCGTTTTCGTGTTCAGAATGTGGAAAATGTTTTACAGTGAAACGAAGTCTTGTGAAACATCAGAAATTTCACACAGGAGAGAAGCCATTTTCATGCTCAACATGCGGACAATGCTTTATCCATAAGTCAGATCTTGTTAGTCATGGACAAATTCACAAAGAGGGAAACCAGCTTCATGTTTAGAATGTGGAAAATCAAGTCTTATTGAACATCAAAGAACTCACACAAGGTTGAAGCCATTTTTATGTTTCACTCGATAGACCATACAGAGTATTTAGACAAGACAGCATGGGATCGCGGCTGATTTTTTTTCTGTGAAGTAAAACATTTGTTTAAAAACATCATCTATGATCCTGTGCTGTCCTGTCTGTATACTCTCTATTGTTTCCTCCACTGCCCAGGAGCTGTGATGTGATCAGACCATGTTCTTACACTGTCAGACACGACCATTACACAGTACACAGCAGGGGCACATTTATAAGATTATCTCAGCACAGGAAGATTTTATTTAACACATTCAATTGTGGACATTATTTTTATTCCAAGATCTTATTGATTAAAATGAACTTTGCTCGTGGGAAAACCCCTTTAAAGTTTATTGTTCATGATAAATGTGTAATGTAATAAATAATTTCTCGCTCATTGATTATGCAATGGAGATGGAGGTCGTTTCCATAACAAAACCTGTAATCAATGAATGAATAAGCAATTATTTGTACACAATAATCGTTACATGTAAATTTTTGACTGATAAACGGGTCACTTATGGTGATCATATAGTAAATTACTGTTACAGTTATCCATTCGTCTCAATGACTTTATAGCATAGAAAGGAAGATAAGCATCACAGGACTCACACAGTGGAGTAGCCATATGAGAAGCCACACAGGGAGAAGCCATATTCATGTACAGAATTAAGGAATTTCTAACAATTAACCACTTCCGGTCATGGCACTTCCCTTTCACAAAGACATGCCACTTTCCATTAGGACTTAAGGTACTGCCACACTACACAATCCCGCTAGCGATCTCGTTAGCGTTGCATACTAATGAGATCGCTAGCGGGATTGTTTCTATATCGCTAAATGCTGCCGCATTTAGCGATATAGTTAACGACGCTATCGCCGTTAGCGATCTTCTTAACGACTTTAGCGGTACAAAAGTACCGCTAAATCGCTAAGAAAAGGTGCCACACAGCGATTAGATACTTACCCAGCGGGAGCGCCAGCGATGAAATAGGGTCCGGAGCGATTCCAGCGACTAGCGAGATCACAGCAGGAAGCTCGTCGCTGGAAGCTGCCGCACTGAACAACATCGCTAACGGGATCGCTAAATAGTGACGTTTTTTAGCGATCCCGTTAGCGATATTGTTTAGTGTGGCATACCCTTTAAAAGGACAGTGATTATTTACCCAGGGATCCTGATCCTTGGGTTATTACTGCTTTTCAGCTTTCAATTCCCCCTGCTAGCAGAGATGTAGCAGAGATAGGGGAGAGCTGTCAGTGTTTGCTTAATTAACTTTTTACTTGATGCAATTAAAGTGACCACAGCAAGTATCAAACGAGACAGAAGATTACTCCCTCTATCTCTCCATTGGCTTTCTGCAGAGTTAAGGGTATGCCACACTAAACAGCGTCGCTAACGAGATCGCTAAAAAACGTCACTATTTAGCGATCCCGTTAGCGACGTTGTTGTGTGCGGCATCTAGCGAAGACGTGGCCCCTGCTGAGATCCTGCTGTGATCTCGTTCGTCGCTGACATCGTTCCGGACCCTATTTTTATCGTCGGCGTCCCGTTGGTAAGTATATATCGCTGAGTGTGGCACCTTTTTTTTAGCGATTTAGCGGTATTTTGTACCGCTAAAGTCGTTAAGGAGATCGCTAACCGCGATAGCGTCCTTAACGACATCGCTAAATTAGGAAGCCACTAGCGATATTATAACAATCACGCTAGCGATCTCATTAGTATGCGATGTTAACGAGATCGCTAGCGGGATTGTTTAGTGTGGCAGTACCTTTAAGCAGAGAGCCAATGATTACTAGGGCCATTGGAGATCTAAGGAAAACCTTCAGGTCAGCCACACATCAAAGCCTAGGATACCATGTCGGAGGCAGCCTATCAGTGCTATGGTCTCCTTTCTCAGACAAGTGCGATCCGTAGTTTTCAAGAATAGCTCTTGTCCCTATGATATTCTGTGTGGCTGTGCATATGGGGAGGTTGCAGCTGTGCTGGGGAGAAAATAGCTAGAAGGTTGGAGGAGTGTTTAAACTAGGGATTGGGGGAGGGTATCCATTTTGTAGAAGGGGAAGACAGTGCAGATAATGATCTGGGCACAGATAAAGAAATGTGGGGTGGGGTTAGAACAGTCAATATGTTTATGAAGAATAGAGGTACAGAGAGATACATAAAGTGCATGTATACTAATGCCAGAAGCCTCACCAACAAAATAGAGGAATTAGAATAAATTTTTTGGGAACATAATTATGACATGCTGGGGATATCTGAGACATGGCTGGACGAGAGCCACGACTGGGCTGTTAATTTACAGGGTTTTAGTCTGTTCTGAAATGAAAGTACAAATAAGCCAGGTGGGGGTGTGTGTTTATATGTAAAATCATCCTTAAAACCCATCCTGCGTGATAATAAATGTGAATCTAATGAAGATGTAGAGTCCCGTGGGTGGAGATAAGGGGAGGGGGAAAAATAATAAAATAGAATTAGTCTTACCGGTAATTCGGTTTCTAGGAACCTTCCACGACAGCCACATGGAGGACGTTTCACCCGCCCTAATGGGGAACAGGAACACACAAGAGGTTAAGTACCCCTCCCCTTCCTGCACCCTCCAGTGTTTTTTCTGGATACTTCGGCATGTATTATTACCACTAAGTGCAGGAATCCATTGTAGTAAATAGTCTTTAGGGAGGGAAATTAGTGCTGTCGTGGAAGGTTCCTAGAAACCGAATTACCGGTAAGACTAATTCTATTTTCTCCAGTCACCTTCCACGACAGCCACATGGAGTTATACCAACGATAAACTATTAGGAGGGACCACAGCCTGCAGAACATGTCTGCCGAATGTCAGATCCCTATCAAAATTTAGTCTATAGTGCCTGGTGAAAGTATGCACAGAAGACCAGGTAGCAGCTTTGCATATCTGCTCCGATGAAGCGTTCCCTCTTGCTGCCCATGATGTAGCAACTGATCTCGTGGAGTGAGCTTTCAGCGAAGCAGGAGGGGGAAGATCTCTTGATGAGTATGCCAAACAGATAGATTGTTTGATCCAATTTGCGATTGTGCTTTTGGCCGCTTCCCCTCATTGCGACCTGAGAATTGAATAAAGAGATTCTGGTCTATTCTCCAGTCCTTGGTTTTGTCCTAGGTAATGGAGGACCACTCTGCGGACATCCAGAGTGTGGAAGCTTGTTTTTTTCCTCATTAGATGGATTTGGGAAAAATGAGGGCAACACTATATCTTGACCTCTATGGAAATCTGAGGACACCTTGGGCATAAAGGAGGGGTCTAAACGTAAAGCTTATACTATCTACATTCAGAGATAGGAAGGGCTCTTGTATGGAAAGGGCCTGTAACTCCCCTACACGTCTAGCCGTCGTGATTGCTACGAGGAAGACAGCTTTGTATGTTAGAGTTTTCAGTAGTAACGAGTACAACGGTTCAAAAGGGACTTGTGTTAGACTGTTGAGAACTAAGTTTAGATCCCAAGGGGGAACCCGGTTAGGGTTTCTGGGACGTATCCGGCTTGCGGACACCATACACCGTTTGACCCAATGGTGGCTAGCCAGATCTTTATCGAAGTATGAACTGAGGGCTGAAACCTGGACTCTTAATGTGCTTGGGGTAAGCCCCAGATCCAACCCCTTTTGGAGGAAGTCCAGAATTTGAGCAATGTTGGGATTAAAAGGGTCCGGAACGTTAGGGAGGCACCAGGAGGAGAATCTCTTCCATACTTTGCCATAGATGGCATTGGTCACCGGTTTCCTGCTTTGCTGCAGGGTGCGGATCACTCTCTCTGAGAGTCCTCTAGCTTTTAGGATGTCGGCTTCAGCAACCAGGCTGCAAGGTTTAGGTTGCTGAGGTTCGAATACAGTATGGGACCCTGATGGAGGAGATCGGGTTCCTGGCCCAGAAGGATGGGATTGTCCTGAGCCATTTCTAACAACGCGCTGTACCAACTTCGCCCTGGCCACATTGGGGCTATTAGAATTGTTGTGACTTGGTCCAGCCGGATTTTCTGTAGTGTCTTCGCCAGCATAGGAATTGGCGGGAAGGCGTATGCCAATTGTAGTTCCAAGTGTGGGCGAAGACATCTATCCCTTGAGCTCTGTACGACTGATTGAGGGAGAAAAATGTTTTGGCCTTGGTATTCTGAGCGTTTGCAAACAAGTCTATCTCTGATTGCCCCATCTTGATGTTAGAGATAGGAAGACTTTTTGGTTCAGGCACCATTTTCCAGGGTGGATGTCTTTCCTGCTCAGGAAGTCCGCCTGTATGTTGTCTGTGCCTCTCAGGTGAACTGCCGAGATAGATAGCAGGTGCTTCTCTGCCCAGAGAAATATTGTTGCTGCGACCGCTTTCAGGCTGGCGTATCTCGTGCCCCCTTGATGACGAAGGTAGGCTACCGTCGTCACATTGTCGGAGTAGATACGAACATGATGGTTTTCGATGAGGGTCAAGGCTGCTTTCAGCGCTTCCTCCACCGCCTTCAATTCTCTCAGGTTTGAAGACCTTGTCCTTATGTCCAGGGACCATAGACCTTGGAAATAAGCTTTCTCTACCACTGCTCCCCAACCTCTCCGGCTGGCATCTGTATGGAGCACTTTCAGGGGAAGCTGGTCCCAGTCCACTCCTTGCCGCAGGTTTTTGTCCAGCCACCATGCCAGGGTCGTTTTTACATGTCCAGGAAGCGGAATTCTTCTGGACAGGATATTCTGACATTTCCTTGCATGTAGCAGGACGTTAGATTGGAGAACCCGCGTGTGCGCCTGTGCCCGCTTTGATACATGCTGTCATTGATCCAAGGATGGACATAGACTCTTTTAGAGTCGGAGTACTCTGTTGTCTGAACCTGGCCATCCTCTGGCGTAGGTCTTGTCGGCGCTCCTTTGGAAGGAAGGATGCCCTTTGTTCTGAGTCTAGGAGAACGCCTAGAAACTTTTTCCTTGGAGAGGGGCGAAGGTCTGATTTCTGTAGATTCGGGATCCAACCTAGAGATCATAGAATCTTCAGGGTTTTTGTCACATCTTGGTTTAGACGTGCTATTGATGGTGCAACTACCAGCAGGTCGTCCAAATATGGAACGATGCAGATTCGTTGTAGGCGGATAAAGATGACTGCTCTCATTATTTTCATAAATACCCTTGGTGCCGGAGATACCCCGAACGGAAGGGCATTGAATTGGAAGTGGCTGATCCCCGTTCGTGAGCAACCGCAAACCTGAGGAACTTCCTGCAATCTGGATGTATTAGGACATGATAGTAGGTGTCCCTCAGGTCTATTGTCGCCATGACCCAGTCTTTCCCAATTAGAGGAATCGCTGATTTGATTGACTCCATCTTGAACCTTCGGTATTTGATGAATTGATTTAGGGGTTTAGGTTTATTATAACCCTGCATTTCCCAGAAGGTTTTTTTATGAGGAAAAGACGGGAATAATGGCCCTTGCCTACTTCCTGTTGGGGAACAGGAGAAATTACTTTCTCTTGTAGTAGGTTCTGTACCTGTTAGAAGCAAGGAATCTTGGCGATTTGGGCCCTGTCGGGTGTAATTTTCAGGCATGGGGGAGGGGGGTTGTCGAATTCCAACTTCAGCCCGTATTGTATGGTGTGGAGGATTCACTGGTTTGTGGATATCGACTCCCACCGGGCTAAAAATTGTGAGAGTCGACCCCCCACTGGAGAGTCATTGTTTATCCGGGGTGCGTTGTTGAGGGACGGGTAGCTCCACCGGCCTGTTTTCCCTTTTCCTCTAAACTCTTTTTGAGAGGATTGTTCATGTTGGGGACGAAAAAAACGTTTCTTGGTATTTTTCTGCTCTGGTAGTGACTTCCCCTTGTCAGAGGCTTTTTCAAGAATTTCGTCCAGTACTGGACCAAAAACATGTTGACCCTGGAAGGGTATGGCACAGAGTTTAGATTTCGATGTGATGTCACCCCCCATGACTTTAGCCAAAGCGCTCTTCTGGCCGAGTTAGACAGGACCAGATTTTTAGCTGCCACTCTAACGGATTCCCCCGAGGCATCAGCCAGGAAGCCCGTAGCTTTCTGTAGAAGGGGGAGGGATTACAAAATCTCTTGTCTGGAGGTCCCTTGGGAGAGGTGGTCTTCTAGGGTGCGGAGCCAGAGGGAAAGAGCTTTAGTGACGCATGTTGAAGCTATGTTTGCTTTCAACAAACTAGCCGAGGCCTCCCAAGATTTTTTTAGGTGGCTTTCAATTTTTCGATCCATCGGATCTCTCAACTGAGAAGTATCCTCAAAGGGGAGAGAGGTCTTTTTGGAAACCTTAGAGACCTCGACATCTACCTTAGGGATCTCCCACATTGAATTATCTCCCTCCAGAGGAAAGCGGTTCCTCAACTCCGAGGGGACAGACAGCCCTTTTTCCGGAGCAGCCCATTCCTGGAGAATCAGATTTTTTACGTTCTCATGAACGGGGAATACTTTTCTACCTCTGCGTTTCAGCCCTCCGAACATTTCATCCTGAACTGTGTATTTGACCTGCTCCTCCTCCACCCCCATGGTGTTTCTCACCATTGAGACTAGCTCCTCTATATCCTCCGAAGAAAAATTATATTTTTTATGGTCGGGTTTAGGGGTGGATGTGGAGCCCTCATTTTCCCATTCATCCTCAGACCCTGATGTGTGGATTTCACCCGAGTCAGAGTCGGATTCAATCAGAGCCCTTTTCCTCTTTTTAGGTAGAGGGGAACGTGGTGCCGGGGTCTGGGAAAAGGCTGCCATGGAGGTGTGCACCTCCTGCTGAATGAGGGTCTTGATACTGTCCATAAGGAAGGGCTGTTCAGCACGCAATATGTCATCCGTGCAAGGTTGGCATAGTTTTTTCTTGTATGAGGAGGATAGCTTAGATCCACATACGCCGCATTTGCGGCTGGTTTTCCTAGGGGCAGAGGCCTTTTCTCCCTGAAACGAGAGGGAAGGCATACTAAGTAACCCATATGCGTGTACTTGGACAGTCAGGGGACCAACCCTGCTACTCACGGTAGGAGGGTGAACGCTGGGCTCCGCAGATGCAGCTGAGGGAGTGTCGCCTTCCATAGCTTACTAACAGCAGTCACGCAGGGATGGGGCTGCATCATACCTGGAAGATCCTGCCAGTATAAGTAGGTTCTTGGCCAGCGTTTTGCTTACGTGCCC
This sequence comes from Oophaga sylvatica, assembly GCA_033576555.1. Lineage (NCBI taxonomy): Eukaryota > Metazoa > Chordata > Amphibia > Anura > Dendrobatidae > Oophaga > Oophaga sylvatica. The sequence goes on along the minus strand of JARQOD010009159.1, from coordinate 11,727 downwards.
TTCCTCCCTCCTGGTCCGAGGTGAGGATCCGTGGAACGACCCCGCCCTCCGCATCGGCGCTGAAGCCTCCCCACAGCCGGAAAGCGCCTGTGGCAGCGTGCGTTCCAGCTTGGAACGCACCAGATGCGAAACCGGAAGTGCCATAACGACACCTCCGGCGCACGTGAATTTCGGCCCTGATACAGCGAGGAGAAGGAGGAGGATGCCGGGGAGCTGGAAGGAACCCCGGCCGCACTTCACCGCCCCGCTTTACCTCCCTAGGAGGCGCGGGCGGGAGAGGGGTCCCAAGTCCATGGAGGCCCAGGAGACAGGAGCAGTCGTAATGAGGAGGAGGCGAACCCCCACGACCTGGGCTACCCAGGAGGATCCAGGAGCTCCGCTCGCCGGCCACGGCAGCCCCTGCAGGACCTCTTCATGCCCCACTGGGGAACAGGAAAAACACTGGAGGGTGCAGGAGGGGGAGGGGTATTTAACCTCTTGTGTGTTCCTGTTCCCCATTAGGGCGGGGAAACGTCCTCCATGTGGCTGTCATGGAAGGTGACTGGAGAAATTACTGATAGGGGTTTGTTATAAGTCTCCAAAAATAATGGAAGCAACGGAGAATATCCTCGTAAAGCAAATAGATGAAGCAGTGCAGGGGCGGACCTACCGCCCGTGCAGCCCGTTCATTGAACGGGGGCCCCAGGGGAGAGGGGGTCCCTCCAGCCTCCAGCACCGCATGGCTAATTATTTACCTATTCAAATTAGCCATGTGGTGCACTCAGGGCCGCCATCAGGGCATTACAGCCATTACAGCTGTATGGGGCCCGGTGATTAGGGGGGGCCCGAGCACGCTAGCAGCCCGGTCCACGCTCGGGCCCCCTACATTTTGTTCAATGATGTTACCCAGCCTGCCGGGCCCTCCCCCCTGATGCATCATAGTCCAGCCAGCGCCGCCCTCATGTGATGTCACACGCTACTCTGCTCCACTTCCTCATTCCGCAGGAGCAGAGCAGCGTGCGGTATGTATGTGTGCATGCTACGTGGGTAGTGGGCAGGGCCGGCAGATCCCCAAGGGGCCCCTGCTCCCCAAGGGGCCCCTGCTCCCCAAAGGGCCCCCGCTCCCCAAAGGGCCTCCGCTCCCCAAAGGGCCCCCGCTCCCCAAGGGGCCCCCAGCTAGCGGCACATCACGCAGCCGCTATGGGGGCCCCTGTGAGGTGGGGGGCCCGCCTGCCACCAGCGCCGACTGCCCCCGCTGCTGCTTTGAACTATACCGGCGTCCGCCGGTACACTTCAAAGCAATGATGGAGGAGAGAGCGTCAGCTGACGCTCCCTCTCCCATCATTCCCCGCTCTGCCTCTTGACACAACGAGTGCGCGGTCACTGTGTGCCGGGCAGAGCAGAAGACAAGCCGGGAGCAGCGCGGGCACGAGGAGAAGGTGAGGAGTGTGTTTTTTTTTTTTTTTGAATGTCTGAGTACAGGGCTGTGGGCCATTACTAGGGGGGATGAGGGCTGTGTTATATAGGCCGTGCTGTATACTATATGGGCCGCGCAATATACTATGTGTTCTGCGCAATATACTATGTGGGCCGCGCAATATGCTATGTGGGCCTTGCTATATATATGTACTGTGTGGGCCGCGCAATATACTATGTGGGCCGCGCAATATACTATGTGGGCCGCGTAATATACTATGCGTTCCGCGCAATATACTATGTGGGCCGCGCAATATACTATGTGGGCCGTGCTATATACATATATATATATATATATATATATATATATATACTGTGTGGGCCGCGCTATATACTGTGTGGGCCGCGCTATATACTATGGGCCGCGCAATATACTATGTGGGCTGTGCTACATACTGTGTGGGCCGCACTATATGCTATGTGGGCCGTGCTATATACATATATATATATATATATATACTGTGTGGGCCGCGCTATATACTGTGTGGGCCGCGCTATATACTATGGGCCGCGCAATATACTATGTGGGCTGTGCTACATACTGTGTGGGCCGCACTATATATATACTATGTGGGCCGCGCTATATATATATATATATATATATATATACTGTGTTGGCCGCGCTATATACTATATGGGCCGCGCAATATACTATGTGGGCCGTGCAATATACTATGTGTTCCACGCTATATACTACAGTCAGGGCCAGAAATATTTGGACAGTGACACAATTTTCGCGAGTTGGGCTCTGCATGCCACCACATTGGATTTGAAATGAAACCTCTACAACAGAATTCAAGTGCAGATTGTAACGTTTAATTTGAAGGGTTGAACAAAAATATGTGTTAGAAAATGTAGGAATTGTACACATTTCTTTACAAACACTCCACATTTTAGGAGGTCAAAAGTAATTGGACAAATAAACATAACCCAAACAAAATATTTTTATTTTCAATATTTTGTGGCGAATCCTTTGGAGGCAATCACTGCCTTAAGTCTGGAACCCATGGACATCACCAAACGCTGGGTTTCCTCCTTCTTAATGCTTTGCCAGGCCTTTACAGCCGCAGCCTTCAGGTCTTGCTTGTTTGTGGGTCTTTCCCTCTTAAGTCTGGATTTCAGCAAGTGAAATGCATGCTCAATTGGGTTAAGATCTGGTGATTGACTTGGCCATTGAAGAATGTTCCACTTTTTTGCACTCATGAACTCCTGTGTAGCTTTGGCTGTATGCTTGGGGTCATTATCCATCTGTACTATGAAGCGCCGTCCAATCAAGTTTGCAGCATTTGGCTGAATCTGGGCTGAAAGTATATCCCGGTACACTTCAGAATTCATCCGGCTACTCTTGTCTGCTATTATGTCATCAATAAACACAAGTGACCCAGTGCCATTGAAAGCCATGCATGGCCATGCCATCACGTTGCCTCCACCATGTTTTACAGAGGATGTGGTGTGCCTTGGATCATGTGCCGTTCCCTTTCTTCTCCAAACTTTTGGCTTCCCATCATTCTGGTACAGGTTGATCTTTGTCTCATCTGTCCATAGAATACTTTTCCAGAACTGAGCTGGCTTCTGGAGGTGTTTTTCAGCAAATTTAACTCCGGCCTGTCTATTTTTGGAATTGATGAATGGTTTGCATCTAGATGTGAACCCTTTGTATTTACTTTCATGGAGTCTTCTCTTTACTGTTGACTTAGAGACAGATACACCTGCTTCACTGAGAGTGTTCTGGACTTCAGTTGATGTTGTGAACGGGTTCTTCTTCACCAAAGAAAGTATGCGGCGATCATCCACCACTGTTGTCTTCCGTGGGCTCCAGGTCTTTTTGGATTGATGAGTTCACCAGTGCTTTCTTTCTTTCTCAGGATGTACCAAATTGTAGATTTTGCCACTTCTAATGTTGTAGCAATTTCTTGGATGGGTTTTTTTCTGTTCTTGCAGCTTAAGGATGGCTTGTTTCACCTGCATGGAGAGCTCCTGTGACCGCATGTTTCCTTCACAGCAAAACCTTCCAAATGCAAACACCACACCTCAAATCAACTCCGGCCCTTTCATCTGCTTAATTGAGAATGACATAACAAAGGGATTGCCCACACCTGTCCATGAAATAGCCTTGGAGTCATTTGTCCAATTACTTTTGGTCCCTTTAAAAACAGGGTGGCACATGTTAAGGAGCTGAAACTCCTAAACCCTTCATCCAATTTTAATGTGGATACCCTCAAATGAAAGCTGAAAGTCTGGACTTCAACTGCATCTGATTTGTTTTGTTTCAAATTCATTGTGGTAATGTCTAGAACCAAAATTAGATAAATGTTGTCTCTGTCCAAATATTTATGGACCTAACTGTATGTGTTCCGCGCAATATACTATGTGTTCCGCGCAATATACTATGTGGGCCACGCAATATGCTATGTGGGCCGTGCTATATATATATACTGTGTGGGCCGCGCTATATATATACTGTGTGGGACGCGCATTATACTATGTGGGCCACGCAGTATATTATGTGGGCCGTGCAATATACTGTGTGGGCCGCGCTAGATACTGTGTGGTCTGTGTTATATACTATTGGAGGGTATATTATATTATTGGGGAGGCTATGTTATATACTATATGGCTGTGTTATATACTATGGGGGCTACATTATATTCTACGGGGGAGGTGGGCTGTATTATATTCTATTCAGAACTACATTATATTCTATGAGGGGGCTTCATTATATTAATTATATTCTATGAGGAGTGATTGCATCATACTCTGAAGGGGCTACATACTATATGAGGAAGGCTACATTGTATTCTATGGAGGGGCTACATTATACTATATAAGAGGGGCTGCATTAGATTCTATGGGGGTTTACATTATGCTCTGTGGGGTGGCTGCATTATGCTCTGAGGGGTGACTGCATTATACTATATGTGGGCTGCATTATACTGTATCGAGGACTATGGGGAATACATTATACCATATGAAGAACTACGGGGTGCATTATACTATGGGAAGTGAACTGTACTACATGGATGACTATGGTGGTGCATTATGCTATATGGAGCACTATGAAGAGTGTATTATACTATATGGAGGACTGAGTGTATTTTAATATATGGAGGGCTATGAGGAGTGTATTATATTATATGGAGGACTGAGGAGTGTATTTTAATATATGAAGGACTATAGGGAGTGGATTATACTATTTTAGGACTATGAGGAGTGTATTATACTATATGGAGGACTATGGGGTGTGCATTTTACAATATGGAGGACTGTGGGGCATATTATATTATATGGAGGACTATGGGGAGTGTATTATACTATATGGAGGACTATGGGGAGTGTATTATACTATAGAGGACTATGGGGAGTGTATTATACTATATGGAGGACTATGGGGTGTGCATTTTACAATATGGAGGACTGTGGGGCATATTATATTATATGGAGGACTATGGGGAGTGTATTATACTATATGGAGGACTATGGGGAGTATATTATTCTATATGGAAGACTATGGGGCATATTATATTATATGGAGGACTATGGGGTGTATTATACTAAACAAGCAAAATGCTGCATATTCATCGAGTGATTGGATTGTTTATGCCGGAACCAAAATCATTGTTCACAGCAGCACATCGCCGATGTAAACTATAACATGATACTGTATGGGGATCTATTAGTGATTGTTCTGTCCTCATCATTCTTTCTCAGATGGTGGAAAGAGACCGAGAAACAAGTGTTGCAACGATTTCAATATTGTCGATCACACTCATTTAGCGGCCTGAACTCAGCGTATGTAAATACAACCGAAATGCTTCTGCATGATGTGCAATGTGTTAGCATTTGATGCACCATTTTTAAACTTTGCCTAGGGCCCCACTTTGCCTAAAACTGGCCCTGGTGGTGGGAACGGACTGGGAGCAGAAGACGGAGTCGTTGACCGTGGACGGTGAAGTCCTGCAGCACAAGAAGTGTGAGAAGTAAGCAATGCTGGGATCATTGTGACAGTGAATCAGCATCACTCATTTAATGTACAGGTGAAAGCAGCCATTAAAACCTTTATATGGATCAGTGCAGCTTTAGTCACTGATTTTGAAGTATTCCCTGTGAATTACTTATGTGGAGAAGTATTGGAGATAGTTCAGTATTTAATACTGGAAAAGAAAACTGCTGCGCCATCGCTCCTTTCCCCAATTCATGGAATCCATAGCAGTGGTTTGGTGCTAGCAGCGTTCCATTGTGTAAAGACTTTTCTTTAATATAGACCTGGTTCATCCTCCTTTAATCCTCCTTTAAATTGTTAATCCCAACATTCAAAGTAATTGCCCATCGAAAAGACGGGTGGATCAGTGATACTTTGTGAATTGGCGAAGGTCCAGCTACTGAGGCCCCCACGATCCAGAAAAGGAGTCTCTGAAATGCCCCATAGAAATAGAGTGGTTGCCAGGCATGCACTTGATTTCTCTGGCAGTCCAATACAGAATGAATGGATTGTTGTGGTGCTCGAGCTTCAGTACAGGATCAGTAATGTATGTACACAGTGACTGCACCATCAGAATAGTGAGTGCAGCTCTGGAGTACAATACAGGATGTAACTCAGAATCAGTAATGTATGTACACAGTGACTGCACCAGCAGAATAGTGAGTGCAGCTCTGGAGTATAATACAGGATGTAACTCAGGATCAGTAATGTAATGTATGTACACGGTGACTGCACCATCAGAATAGTGAGTGCAGCTCTGGAGTATAATACAGGATGTAACTCAGGATCAGTAATGTAATGTATGTACACAGTGACTGCACCAGCAGAATAGTGAGTGCAGCTCTGGAGGATAATACAGGATGTAACTCATGATCAGTAATGTAATGTATGTACACAGTGACTGCACCAGCAGAATAGTGAGTGCAGCTCTGGAGTATAATACAGGATGTAACTCAGGATCAGTAATGTAATGTATGTACACAGTGACTGCACCAGCAGAATAGTGAGTGCAGCTCTGGAGTATAATACAAGGATGTAACTCAGGATCAGTAATGTAATGTATGTACACAGTGACTGCACCAGCAGAATAGTGAGTGCAGCTCTGGAGTATAATACAGGATGTAACTCAGGATCAGTAATGTAATGTATGTACACAGTGACTGCACCAGCAGAATAGTGAGTGCAGCTCTGGAGTATAATACAAGGATGTAACTCAGGATCAGTAATGTAATGTATGTACACAGTGACTGCACCAGCAGAATAGTGAGTGCAGCTCTGGAGTATAATACAGGATGTAACTCAGGATCAGTAATGTAATGTATGTACACAGTGACTGCACCACAGAATAGTGAGTGCAGCTCTGGAGTATAATACAGGATGTAACTCAGGATCAGTAATGTAATGTATGTACACAGTGACTGCACCACAGAATAGTGAGTGCAGCTCTGGAGTATAATACAGGATGTAACTCAGGATCAGTAATGTAAGTATGTACACAGTGACTGCACCAGCAGAATAGTGAGTGCAGCTCTGGGTATAATACAGGATGTAACTCAGGATCAGTAATGTAATGTATGTACACAGTGACTGCACCATCAGAATAGTGAGTGCAGCTCTGGGTATAATACAGGATGTAACTCAGGATCAGTAATGTAATGTATGTACACAGTGACTGCACCACAGAATAGTGAGTGCAGCTCTGGGTATAATACAGTATGTAACTCAGGATCAGTAATGTAATGTATGTACACAGTGACTGCACCACAGAAATAGTGAGTGCAGCTCTGGAGTATAATACAGGATGTAACTCAGGATCAGTAATGTAATGTATGTACACAGTGACTCCACCAGCAGAATAGTGAGTGCAGCTCTGGAGTATAATACAGGATGTAACTCAGGATCAGTAATGTAATGATACACAGTGACTGCACCAGCAGAATAGTGAGTGCAGCTCTGGAGTATAATACAGGATGTAACTCAGGATCAGTAATGTAATGTATGTACACAGTGACTGCACAGCAGAATAGTGATGCAGCTCTGGGTATAATACAGATGTAACTAGTCATAATGTAATGTAGTACACAGGACTCACAGCAGAATATAGTGCATGTATAATACAGGATGTAACTCAGGATAGTAATGTAATGTATGTACACAGTGACTGCACCAGCAGAATAGTGAGTGCAGCTCTGGGATAATACAGGATGTAACTCAGATCAGTAATGTAATGTATGTACACAGTGACTGCACCAGCAGAATAGTGAGTGCAGCTCTGGGTATAATACAGGATGTAACTCAGGATCATAATGTAAGTATGTACACAGTGACTGCACCACAAATAGTGAGTGCAGCTCTGGAGTATAATACAGGATGTAACTCAGATATAAGTAATGTATGTACACGTGACTGCACCAGCAGAATAGTGATGCAGCTCTGGGTATAATACAGGATGTAACTCAGGATCAGTAATGTATGAGTACACAGTGACTGCACCACAGAATAGTGAGTGCAGCTCTGGGTATAATACAGATGTAACTCGGATCAGTAATGTAATGTATGTACACAGTACTGCACCACAGAATAGTGAGTGCAGCTCTGGAGTATAATAAGGATGTAATCAGGATCAGTAATGTAATGTATTACACAGGACTCACCAGCAGAATAGTGAGTGCAGCTCTGGAGTATAATCAGGATGTGATCAGGATCAGTAATGTAATGTACACAGTGACTGCACACAGAATAGTGAGTGCAGCTCTGGAGTATAATAAGGATGTAACCAGGATCAGTAATGTAATGTATGTACACAGTGACTGCACCAGCAGAATAGTGAGTGCAGCTCTGGAGTATAATACAGGATGTAACTCAGGATCAGTAATGTAATGTATGTACACAGTGACTGCACCAGCAGAATAGTGAGTGCAGCTCTGGAGTATAATACAGGATGTAACTCAGGATCAGTAATGTAATGTATGTACACAGTGACTGCACCAGCAGAATAGTGAGTGCAGCTCTGGGTAAATACAGGATGTAACTCAGGATCAGTAATGTAATGTATGTACACAGTGACTGCACCACAGAATAGTGAGTGCAGCTCTGGAGTATAATACAGGATGTAACTCAGGATCAGTAATGTAATGTATGTACACAGTGACTGCACCAGCAGAATAGTGAGTGCAGCTCTGGAGTATAATACAGGATGTAACTCAGGATCAGTAATGTAATGTATGTACACAGTGACTGCACCAGCAGAATAGTGAGTGCAGCTCTGGGGTATAATACAGGATGTAACTCAGGATCAGTAATGTAATGTATGTACACAGTGACTGCACCAGCAGAATAGTGAGTGCAGCTCTGGAGTATAATACAGGATGTAACTCAGGATCAGTAATGTAATGTATGTACACAGTGACTGCACCACAGAATAGTGAGTGCAGCTCTGGAGTGTAATACAGGATGTAACTCAGGATCAGTAATGTAAGTATGTACACAGTGACTGCACCAGCAGAATAGTGAGTGCAGCTCTGGAGTATAATACAGGATGTAACTCAGGATCAGTAATGTAATGTATGTACACAGTGACTGCACCAGCAGAATATGAGTGCAGCTCTGGAGTATAATACAGGATGTAACTCAGGATCAGTAATGTAATGTATGTACACAGTGACTGCACCAGCAGAATATGGAGTGCAGCTCTGGGATAAACAGGATGTAACTCAGGATCAGTAATGTAATTATGTACACAGTGACTGCACCAGCAGAATAGTGAGTGCAGCTCTGGAGTATAATACAGGATGTAACTCAGGATCAGTAATGTAATGTATGTACACAGTGACTGCACCAGCAGAATAGTGAGTGCAGCTCTGGAGTATAATACAGGATGTAACTCAGGATCAGTAATGAATGTATGTACACAGTGACTGCACCAGCAGAATAGTGAGTGCAGCTCTGGAGTATAATACAGGATGTAACTCAGGATCAGTAATGTAATGTATGTACACAGTGACTGCACCAGCAGAATAGTGAGTGCAGCTCTGGAGTATAATACAGGATGTAACTCAGGATCAGTAATGTAATGTATGTACACAGTGACTGCACCAGCAGAATAGTGAGTGCAGCTCTGGGTATAATACAGATGTAACTCAGGATCAGTAATGTAATGTATGTACACAGTGACTGCACCAGCAGAATAGTGAGTGCAGCTCTGGAGTATAATACAGGATGTAACTCAGGATCAGTAATGTAATGTATGTACACAGTGACTGCACCAGCAGAATAGTGAGTGCAGCTCTGGAGTATAATACAGGATGTAACTCAGGATCAGTAATGTAATGTATGTACACAGTGACTGCACCAGCAGAATAGTGAGTGCAGCTCTGAGTATAATACAGGAGTAACTCAGGATCAGTAATGTAATGTATGTACACAGTGACTGCACCAGCAGAATAGTGAGTGCAGCTCTGGAGTATAATACAGGATGTAACTCAGGATCAGTAATGTAATGTATGTACACAGTGACTGCACCAGCAGAATAGTGAGTGCAGCTCTGGAGTATAATACAGGATGTAACTCAGGATCAGTAATGTAATGTATGTACACATGACTGCACCACAGAATAGTGTGCGCTTGGATTAATACAGGATGTAACTCAGGATCAGAATGTAATGTATTACACAGTACTGCACCAGCAGAATAGTGAGTGCAGCTCTGATATAATACAGATGTAACAGGATCATAATGTATTATACACAGTGACTGCACCAGCAGAATGTGATGCAGCTCTGGATATAATACAGAGTACAGGACGTAATGTATTATTACACTGACACACAATGTGCAGCTGATATCAGATAACCACAAGTATGAAAGTGAGAACAAATATAGTGGCTTGTATAGATTAACTAGATCAGTATGTATGTGACACTGCTACAATATGAGGCACTTGGATAACAGATTAATGATAAGTAACAGTGATGCACAGCATAGATCAGTCTGGGTAAAACAGAGTAATCGTCAGTAATGTAAGTGTACACATGACTGACAAATATGAGCGTGGGTTAAAAGGATGAATAGGATCAGTAATTAATGTAGTACAAGTGATACGCGAAGTGAGTCACTGGTAACGGATGTAACAGATCATAAGTAATGTATGAACAGACTGCCAGCAGATATGTGAGCTCGAGATATACAGATGAATCAGATCAATGTATGTATGTACACATGACGCCCAGTGATGCACCTGGTTAATACAGAGTAAACAGTATTATGTATGTACACATGTGACCAGCAGAATAGTGAGTGCAGCTCTGGAGTATAATACAGGATGTAACTCAGGATCAGTAATGTAATGTATGTACACAGTGACTGCACCAGCAGAATAGTGAGTGCAGCTCTGGAGTATAATACAGGATGTAACTCAGGATCAGTAATGTAATGTATGTACCAGTGACTACCAGCAGAATAGGATGCAGCTCTGGTATAATACAGGATGAACCAGGATCAGTAATGTAATTATGACACAGTGATGCACAGGATAGTGAGGCAGCGATATATACAGGATGTAATGGATGTATGTAGATGTACACAGTGACTGCACCGCAGAATAGTGAGCAGCTTGGTATAAACAGTGACTCAGGATCAGAATGTAATGTATGTACACAGTACTCACCAAATGTAGTGCAGCTCTGAGTAAATACAGGTGATCACAGATATGACGGAAAGAGAATTAATGTACAGTACACAATGTGGTGGTTAGTAATAGTTAATTACGAGCGATATATTGTAACAGGATGAGAATAGTCAGTGACAGAAATGGTCGTATATAGGATGTAACCAGGATCGAGAATGTATGTAATGATCACCAGCAAGGCTGGGTATAATACAGGGTAATAGGACAGTAATTAATAGTACAGTGACTCAGAAAAAGTGAATCAGCTTGGATATAAGGATGTAATCAGGATCAAATATTGTTACAGCCAGAAATAGTGAGTGCGATGTGAATAAATGTGTAATAGGTAATAGATGACGATGCCAAGAATTGAGTATGGATTAATGATGAATGATTATGCAAATGACACGTGAGTGAGCATAAATAAGAGACTGGTATGTAACAGTGACCAGAGAATAGTGGTGCAGCTCTGGAATAATACAGGATTAATAGGATCGTATGAATGATGTAACATGCGCACCAAATAGTGATGCAGCCTGGTAAACAGGATGTACTGGAATGTATGTAACCAGACAAGAATATTGGATCAGATTAATCGAGTACGATGAAAGAAAATGTGCAAATGTGA
>JARQOD010009158.1:0-32572 GCA_033576555.1 Oophaga sylvatica | reverse complement strand
GATACAGGACACATACCAGGAATGGCTTATTACAGGAGGGGCCGGTAAGGCAACATACAAACAAAAAGTTTGGACCACCTTCTCATTCAAAGTTTTTCTTATTTTATGACTATGAAAAATTGTAGAATCACATGAGGATCAAAACTATGATTAAATATTTGGAATTATACATTACACTTTACAAAAAAGTGGAAAACACCTGAAATATTGTTTATTTTGTTCTTCAAAGTAGCCACCTTTTGTTTGATTACTCTTTGCACGCAGAAAAGGTGAACGGAGGGACTCTAACATGCCTGGTTCCCACCGTGAAGCTGGGGAGGGGTGTGATGGTGTGGGGGTGCTTTGTGGTGACACTTTTTGGGTTTTCAAAATTGAAGCACCCCAAACCATCTCGATTGGGTTCGGGTCTGGTGACTGTGGAGGCCGGTCATTGGATGCACCCCTATCTCCTTTTTGGGGTCAATAGCCCTTACACCCTAAGGTTTTTTGGGGTCTTGTCCATTGAAAAAAAATGATGGTCCAATAAACGCAAACGGAGGAATGCATGTGCTGCACGTTGCTGTGGTAGCCATGTGGTTCAGTAGCCTTAATTTGAATAAATCCCCAACAGGTCACGCAAAGCCCCCCAATATCCACCACCCCCTCCATTTCCGGTGGGAACCAGGCATGTAGGTCCCTTCCGTTCACCTTTCGTGGCAAAGCATAATCAAAGCAAAAGGTGGCTTCTTTGAAGAACCTAGTATAAACATATTTTCAGTTGTTTCACACTTTTTTCTAAAGGTAATGTATAATTCCACTGTGTTAATTCTAGTTTTGATCCCTTTTCTGTGGATTTACAATTTTCATAGTCATGAAAAACAAAAAAATCGTTGAATTGAAGGGTGTGTCCAACTTTTGGTCGTATGTTTTTAGGAGGGGGGGATATAAGCAAGGATTGGTCCAGGCGGAAAAGGGGGACATACAGGTGTTCTCGCAAAATTAGAATGCATCAAAAAGTTTGTTTATTTCAGTTTTCAATAAAAAAGTGAAATTGTATTTTAAATTTTAGTCATTACAAACAGAGTGTTATTTCAAGGTTTATTTCTTTTTAATGTTGATGATTATGCTTACAGCCAATTAAAAAAAAAACATTTCTCAGTAAATTAGATACTTTTAACACCAGTTTGAAAAATTATATAAAATCATTTTGCATCAATTACTGCATTAATGCGGTGTGGCTGTGGCTTCAGCCGTGGCCTGCTGAGGTTTTGGAACCCGGTTGTTTGATACACCTTCAGTCGTCCCGATTGTTGGTCTGGTGTCTCTCATTTCCTTTACAATACCCCTAGAGATGGGGTTTAAGGTAAGGCGAGTTTGTGGCCAATCAAGCACAGTGATACTGTTTTTAAACCAGGTTATCAGCTGCGCGATGCGGTAGGTGCGGCCCAAAGATGGCGTAGAGTGGAAGAGGCTGCACCTAAACAGAGCTGACCTGCGGGCCAAAGACAATCGATCGCTACGCAGCCCTAGGCAAAAAAAATTTATAAATGAATAGCCTGCAGGAAGCAGCGGAGATAAATAGCCAACCGAACCCAGACAAGGCTGAGAAAGGTTAATCTTGCCTTGCCAAAACGGGAAAAAGGGGGAAAAAAAACGGACTCAAAACCGGCCTGGATCATGACACGGGGATTGATACTTTTTGCAGTGTGGACAGGTGCCAAGTCCTGGGAGAATGAGATTTCCATCTCCAAAAGCTTGTCGCGAGGGAAGCATAAAAAAAATGCTCTAAAATTTCCTGGCCGCGGCGGCGTGATTTGGTCTTGTAAAACACGGGCCTAACCCAGCAGATGCATGGCTCCCCAAACCATCACTGATTGGGAAACTCCAAACTAAACCTCAATCAGTTGGATTGTGTACCTCTCCATCTTCCTCCGACTTGGGACCTTGCGTTCCAAATGAAAATGAAAATTTATCTGAAAACAACCCCCTTTGGCCACTGAGCAACAGGTCACGTTTGGCGATCAGGACTGGAAGCAGTGGCCGGAGCACAGGTGCAGATGGAGGACCAAGGAAGAACTTCTGGAAGTGCCGTATATGGCGGTGTTCCTATGTCGGCAATGCCGGAGCGCCCGGCAGGGCGGCCGAGATCACACACAAGCACCAATCCGTTAGGTGAATAGAGTTGGAGGTGGAACCAGGGTTTCCCAAAGACAGGAGTGCCACGAACACTTCCAGTCGGAGCTGATAATGTTCATCAGTTAGACTGGCCCACAATATATCAGCAACAGGAGCGCAAGGGCCGGTATATATAGGGGTCAATCGTCTTAATCGGGGAAGAACAATCAGCGGGAGGTGTGTTCTTCCAATCAGTCTCATCAGGGAGGGAACAATCAGCAGGGCAGGTGATGATTCTATCCAGACGAAGTTCATATGGTTAGTGAAAGTTATCCAAGTTCCGAAATAGCCCCACAACAAGGAACAGACCAGCAAGCCATGGCTACAGGTTCAAATCCTAACAAACAGCCCCAGTTCTTTTTCCCTGGCCCAGGTAAGATGCTTTGGCATTGTCTTTGGTCTGAAATGGTTGAACAAGGAATGCGACACGTGTAGCCCTGTCTGGATACTTGTGTGGGGCTCTTGAACAATGATCCAGAGTTCACTCCTTGTGAATCTCCCCAAATTTTTTTTTGCCTTTTTTAACAATCTTTAAAGGGTGAAAGTTATTCCGGTTACTTTGCCCTTTCTCTACCACACTTTTTCCTTCCACTCAATTTTTTTCCATTAATATGCTTGGATACAGCACTTGTGAACAGCCACTTCTTTAGCAATGACCTTTTGTAGTTACCTCCTTGTGGAGTGGGGTTTCAATGACTGCCTTTGGACTCTGTCAAATCACAGTTTCCCATGATTGTGGACCCCACTGAAACAGTAAGGGACCTTTTTAAATGTTGGGAAACCTTTGCGGTGTTTTTTGGTAAATTTCTGATTTACTGAGTAATGACTTTGGGGGGTCTTCATTGGCTGTAAGCCATAATCATCAACATTAACAGAAATAAACACTTGAAATAGATCACTCGTAAGACTAATAATATTATTTCACTTTTTGTTTGAAGAAGAAATTAATTTTTTGATGATATTCTAATTTTTGAGAAGCACCGTTTTCAGGATGGGGGGTATTTAATTTATATATAATAAATTTTATATTATATATTTAAACAGGACTTGCATGGTCCCATTGGGACTCTAGTTATGCCCTGTGCTTATCAATCTTATCTTACAGAAATATTCAAAAAGCAAGACATTTCACATTAAATATGCCAAATTTGTTTGGTGTCTTCAGGGGTAGGAACACAATAGTTTAAATCCTTACTCTTATATCAGGATACGTGAGATGTTCTTGGTTGAGGGAAACCGTGGCACACTGTGAGAAATGGAGAACAAAATTTCTCCATCTTCGCCATTCTGTGAGTCTGTGAGTCTGATGTTTTTCCACAACCTAGAATTGAATGGTGAGTGCAGCCATTTCGAGGAATTTAAGCATGCTACAAATTCTTCATGAAAAAAACAACTTCAGCACCCGCCACGAATAACAAAAAAAATTGGCTAGCACTCGTTGATGTATATCAGCGACCCTTAAAGGGAGCCTGTCTGTCCAAAACGCTATTAACTGCAAATCGGGTTGTTGCAGGTTAAAGCATTTAAAGCGTGTGGACGCACTAAAAGCCGGGGCTGCGAGAGGAAATAACTTTACCACCTCCGCTTTGTCGTGAGGCCCCAGAGTGGCTTCGTCACCCTCTACATAGTGGTTGTGATACAAAAAGAAAGGGTAAAACATCCATTTTATAAAAATACGGCTTTATTAACAAACAACAAAGCCACAATAATGGCCCACAATACAAGATAAAATATGGGGCAAAAAAAAAAAACGCGGGTATACGCAGGGGTAGCAAAGACACATTGTAACCGGGTTATTAGGGTTTATTTGTTTAAACACTTAAATAGTGTAGAGGTGGTCATATACTAGATAGATTATAACACAAGACCCATTAGGCCCAAAAGTGTTTGGGTGTGATGTCAACGCATGTGCGCCGCTCACACCGGTACTATTTAATTATGGTTAGCAATATAACCTGGGTTTGACTTCTGGCATCCCCTTTTGAGAAAGCACTGCCGCGAAAGCGCGTCAGGGGGTCGCCGGGGACCACAGCCTGAACCAATTAATATGGAAAGAATCAGTGATCGTATTTGGTGCTTATTCGCTTACTTAATTAATGGGATTGGTGGCCTAAGGGTCTTGTGTTATATACTATACGTATGATTCACCAGCCTCTACATATTTAAGGTTTAAACAATATACTCTAGATTACCCTGGTTACTAATGTGTCGGTACCCCCTGCCTGTTACCCCAGTTTTTTTGCCTCCATATTTATCTCGTATTGTGGGCCATTATTGTTGGCATATTGTTTTTTGGGTTAATAAAGCCTTTGTATTTTTATAAAATGATGATGTCTTTACTCCTTTCTTTTGGTGTATACTATTGACTCTTTGGAGTATTCATCCACCATTATGGGCCATTGGGCCAGATTTGGGATGAAGCAATTTTGCTCGGCATTATTTTACTTACAGTATTGTATATGACGTTGTGTCTAAATAGTGAGTTGTGGCTGCAACACAAACCCGTCAACTGACAGACAGTGTGGGTTCTATGTATATATTCCTGAAACTAGTTTGTTCGTCGCCATTTTACTTTCTGTCTTGCTGCAGCTATCTTGCCCTCAGTCAAAATGGGAGTTTCCAGCTTAGCATGTTCCCGCCCTGATTCTCTCCTTTGCTTCTTAAGCAGCCACAGCTGAGAAAATCGTGCTTCAGAATCTAGCCTGCAGTGAACCTGTGACTTGACTCCTGTAAGCCTTGGACCTTGTACTCCAGCTATTCTACTGAGGAACTCTGAAGCACTTGTGGACTCTGAACCTGCTCTTTGAAAGACCCACGTTTGCATGGACTTACGGTAACAAGGAAGAAGATCCTGAATCTGTATTGGAGAGTGATTGCTGAGCTTGGATTACTCTGGCCTGCTGTGTCTCCTGTTTCTGTGTCTGCAACTGTGTGACTATTTCTGCCAACTTGTAGAAGTAATACAGGACTTTTCTATATCAAACCTGTGACTCCTGTGTTTTCATCGCACCCAAGCACAAGACGCTTATATGAACTGTATACATACATTACAAAGATTCTGAAGCCAAAACGTTAGTGTCTGCTGGGTCTGGAAAGGCTGTGTCTGCTGTACTTGGATATCAGACGTCCGGTTGTACTTTCTGTGATGACAGTGGTTGTGTCATGGGTGCATCGCCACGAAGATCGTCGCGATTGCACATTCTGACTTCTCACAGCTGAGCTGCTGTTTCTTTGTGTTTGGTAATGAGAGAGTTAATTTTACCTAGCTCTTTGCTAAGACTAGGTCCAGCCTCGCCGGCTGCTTTTGATTATGTTCTAATTGTTTCCTTTATATTCCTGCCAGTCTGGGTGTTAGACGCCGGTGAAAGATTCATGTAGTCTAGCAGACTGGAGGGTTCTGAGAATTACTTAAGCTAAGAGCTCTTAGTTGTTTTTACTCTTATAGCTTACAGTTTACTCTGAGACTTAGGTGTTCCTACTGTGTGGTAGTGTTGTATGTAAGACTTTATTTACTTTATTTTTGTCTTTCTTGTATTTCTTTTCTGTTCATTATCCGTTACCTGTTCATTCCCTTTGGTGGTATTCAGGGTCCTTCTTAGGACTAGAATACAGTTGACGGGATTGATAGGAGACGGGTTTACGCTGGTGGCTGGAACCTTGTACCTTTAACAGTACCTCCAGGTGAGGGATTAGTAGGACCCCGTTTAAAGGTCGTTAGACCCCGGTCACCTCTAGCCGGAGACGCGTATAGGATTCCGTTTTTTAACCCACTGGACATTCTGTCAAAATCTTTGTTATAATATCTATGCGCTGTTTAAGTATGTTGCCCTTTTGATATGATTATGACATCACATATATATTCTGCTATCCGCGTACGGTTTGGGCTTCTCACAACCATTCCGGTGAGCAATCCCTTAAGTTTTTCTTTTTGCAGTGTTACCACAGGTAAAAACTATTGTTTTTTTTTTTTTTCTTTCTTTTCCTTTTTTGTCTGCTGTAACTCTGGATATCAGATTTGGTTGAAAACTTTCTGTGATGTAGTGGTTGTGACTTCTCACACCATTCCAGGTGGATTCCCTTAATTTTTTTTTTCTTCTGAATGTTGCCACAGGGTGAAACACTATTGTTTTTTTTTTCTCCTCCTTTCTTCCGTAATCCGTTTTAAAAGATTGAAAAATGGAGGCCCCGCATAAAGGAACTTTGCGGAGTGGATAATTTTTGCAGATTTGCAAAAAAAGCCCTTTTACAAATCTACAGGCCTCAATAAACACAATTTGCAAGTGGTTGGACTGATCCCGGATTTGCGAGCCAGGATTGAGGTTCTAGGGGGCGGTCCAGGCTCCTGCCGTAGCCCCGATGTGGGATTCCAAGTTGCCCCCTTTTGTTTTGGCTGAACGTGAGAAATTCGGGGTTTATTAATCAATGCTTCTTTTTTTTTTGACTGGCACAATTTCCCACTGAACGATCTAGGGTTCTTAATTATTTGCTTCCAAAAGGCTTTTAATGTGGGAAAAACCCCTGATTGGACGAGGATGATTTTTTTAATCACCTTGATGATTTTATTTAAGCCATGGGGAGGTGTTTTACCCATGAGGGAAACCTGGAGCCTGTTTTACTTTGCGCCAAGGTAAGCACGGTAGCGTATCCTTGGATTTAAGGGGTGGGCCCTTGATACCACCTGGGACGTTCCGCCAAAAAATCTATTTTTCGAAAGGGGTTATCCCCCAGATTTAGGAAACTTGCCTGCCCCCCACTGGGTTAGGTGCTTTTTTAACTACTGCATCCGTATTGAACTCGTCTGATGAAGAAGGCAAGAGAGATGGTCGAAAGCAATCGTCTAATCTTTTCCTATTCCTCCCAGCTAAGGAACCTTGAGTGGATCACAGGGAACCTGAACCCTGAGGTAGATCTTTACAAGACGGGTTAGGTGCACGCAAGGAACTGTTTTAAAAGGGGAATCTATGTTTCTATGTGGTAAGTCGGGACTTCATTATAAATGCCCCAGCCGTTCCGTTTAAACTATCGCAATCTTCATTGTGAGTGTTGCGAGAGGGATTGCAGGTCCGGCCTCGGCTCCAGAGAGATCTGCAGCAACAGTTTGATTTTGGACTTAAAAATCCGTTACTCTGAGGACTTGACTGTTAAATGCTGCCATTTTTCAAGTTTCCTCAGCGGTTCCCAGTGGTTGTAAGAAAAAACAATTTATTGCTTTCTTTCCATCAAACTCTGGGTTGACTCAGCTTGGGTTTTACTCGCTATGACGTCGGGCAAAGGGAAATTTTTATGGATGTCTCTTTGCTCTAAAAGGGAAAATACGTTCGTAAGAAGGTACTCCATCAGAGGAAATGTGGATGGCTCCCTGCTGACCTCTGGACCAGTGGATCAGGAAACAGAGCCTTTGAGGTTTTTTGGGTAAAGATATCAAGGAAACTGTCCTTTAGCTTGCTCTGTTCTAAAGGAATCATGTCAGTCCCTGAACTACCAGCTGTATACCAGGACTATGTGGATTTATGTGACAAGAAGAACGCTGACCAGCTTCCTCCTCACCGTCCATATGATTGTCCAATTGAATTATTGCCTGGAGCAGAGATACCTTTTGTAAGATCTACCCCTGGCGGGGCCCGAGCTAAAGGCTTTAAAGGATTACATAGATGAAAATCTAGCCAAGGGCTTCATACGCCCCTCTTCATCTCCTGCAGGTGCACCCATCTTCTTTGTAAAGAAGAAAGATGGATCTCTGAGACCATGCGTAGACTATAGGGAACTCAATAAGGTTACTATTAGAAACCGTTATCCATTGCCTTTAATCCCTGAGTTATTGGAGAGAGTGCGACATGCCAAAATTTTTTCTAAACTAGATCTTCGTGGGGCCTATAACTTAGTCCGTATTAGACCTGGGGATGAATGGAAGACTGCATTCAGGTCACGCTATGGACACTTTGAATATCTAGTTATGCCTTTTGGTCTGAGTACCGCCCCAGCCACTTTCCAACACTTGGGAATGACATCTTCAGGGATCTCCTAGATACATTCGTGGTAATTTATTTGGATGATATTCTAATTTTTTCTAACTCCACAGAGGAACATCATGGACATGTGAGAATGGTCTTGGAACGTCTAAGACAAAATCATCTTTACATCAAACTTGAAAAGTGTGAATTCCATAGGACCGAAATTCAATTTCTGGGGTATGTACTGTCTACACAAGGAATTAGTATGGATGGAAGCAAAACCCAAGCCATCAAGGATTGGCCAAGTCCTAGAAATGTGAAGGAGGTACAGCGCTTCATCGGGTTTGCCAACTTTTATAGACGTTTCATTAGAAATTTCTCTGAGGTAGTGTCACCTATCACTCAACTTACCCGGAAAGAGTCTAGGTTTTCCTGGACTCCCCAAGCCCAGGAAGCATTTTCCCATCTAAAAGATAAATTTACCACTGCACCTATCCTAGTACATCCCAACCCCGAGTTGCCTTCATAATAGAGGTGGATGCTTCAGACTGTGCCGTTGGAGCTATACTCTCTCAGAGAACAGGTGAGAAGAATGTCTTGCATCCCTGTGCCTTCTTTTCCCAGCAGTTGTCTTCGGCTGAGAGGAACTACGATGTGGGCAATAGAGAGTTGTTGGCCATTATTGCCGCCTTCAAAGAATGGAGACACCTTCTTCAGGGAGCTGCACAGCAAATAGTCGTCCTGACAGACCATCGTAACCTTGAGTTTATCAGGTCGGCTAAGTGCCTGACTCCTCGCCAGGCTCGTTGGAATCTTTTCTTAAACCAATTTAATTTTATCATTTCTTATAGACCAGGATCGCGCAATGGAAAGGCTGATGCACTCTCTAGGATTTACTCAGCAGAGACACGTCCAATTACTCCTCCTAAGACTATTCTTCCTGACTCTAGATTCCTAGGAGTAATTCATAATCAAGACCTACTTAAGGACATCAAGGAAGCATACCATGCGGATTCCTTTTTGGCACAACCCCCAAGGGACGTAAGTCTTGTCTTTAAGAATGGTGTGTGGATTCAGGGACAACGTCTGTATATTCCTGAAACAGTCAGATTAAGAGTATTGCAACTCATTCACGATTCCAAGATAGCTGGGCATAGAGGAATTCTAAAGACACAGGAATTTCTTTCTCGTTTCTTTTGGTGGCCCACTTGCAGGAAGGATGTTTTGAATTATGTCACTTCATGTGAGGTCTGTGCAAGATGCAAAACACCTCGCTCCTCACCAACTGGTCTGTTACAGCCTCTTCCCACCCCGTCCCGCCCGTGGGGATCCATTTCTATGGACTTCATTGTGGAGTTACCAACCTCTCAGGGGAAGAACACCATTCTAGTGGTGGTTGACCGTCTAACAAAGGCAGCTCATTTTATCCCTTGTGTCGGCTTACCCACTGCAAAACAGACATCAGATTTGATGATTAAAGATGTGTTTCGCTTACATGGAGTACCGGATGAGGTTATTTCGGATCGAGGGGTGCAATTCACTTCTAGGTTTTGGCAAAATTTCTGTGCAGCATTGGACATTAAAGTAAACCTTTCTTCTGCTTTTCATCCCCAGACTAATGGACAGACCGAACGAACCAATCAAACCCTGGAGCAGTATCTCCGCTGCTTTATCTGCCACCTACAGGATGATTGGGTGGATCTACTTCCATTAGCTGAGTTCTCGTATAACAACTCTCAGAGTGCCTCCACTAAGCAGTCTCCTTTTACTCTAATCTAGGTTATCATCCTAACATTCTACCACGATTTCCCATAGAAACGCCTTTACCAGCAGTGGCTGAAAGAATCACGTCTTTACAGAAGAATATGGATCTTCTAAAGGAAAATCTGGAATCGGCTCAAGAAAGGTACAAGAAAGCAGCAGATAAATTTCGTAAACCTGCACCAGCTTTCAAGGTAGGAGACTTGGTCTGGCTGTCAACCAGAAATCTTAAGTTAAGGATTCCATCGTCTAAGTTGGGACATAAGTACATTGGACCCTATAAAATCAGTAAAATTATAAGTGCCGTTGCTTGTCGTCTTCAACTGCCCAGAACTATGAGAATTCACCCTGTCTTTCATGTATCCCTACTAAAGGCTGCGACACCCAATACGTTTCCTGGACGTTCTTCTCCTTGCCCTGACCCAGTGCTGGTCGATGGTCAGGAAGAATTTGTGGTGGAAAGGATTTAGATTCCAGGTTGTATAGAAATCAGTTACAATATCTGATTAAATGGCAGGGCTACCCAGTGGAGGACAACTCATGGGAACCAGTCAATAACGTTAATGCTCCTCGCTTGCTCCGTCAGTTTCATCAGAGGTACCCACACAAGCCTGGTCTGAGGTCATCCGGAGGTTGTCCTTAAGGGGGGAGTAATGTAAGGTTCTATGTATATATTCCTGAAACTCAGTTTGTTCGTCAGCCATTTTACTTTCTGTCTTGCTGCAGCTATCTTGCCCTCAGTCAAAATGGAGTTTCCAGCTTGCATGTTCCCGCCCTGATTCTCTCCTTTGCTTCTTAAGCAGCCACAGCTGAGCAATCAGTGCTTCAGAATCTAGCCTGCAGTGAACCTGTGACTTGACTCCTGTAAGCCTTGGACCTTGTACTCCAGCTATTCCTACTGAGGAACTCTGAAGCACTTGTGGACTCTGAACCCTGCTCTTTGAAAGACCCACGTTTGCATGGACTTACGGTAACAGAGAAGAAGATCCTGAATCTGTATTGGAGAGTGATTGCTGAGCTTGGATTACTCTGGCCTGCTGTGTCTCCTGTTTCTGTGTCTGCAAACTGTGTGACTATTTCTGCCAACTTGTATGAAGTAATACAGGACTTTTCTATATCAAACCTGTGACTCCTGTGTTTTCATCGCACCCAAGCACAAGACGCTATATGAACTGTACTACATACATTACAGACAGCACAGTACTCATGCACTGCAGAGGCGGCTTTCAGTCGTAGAGGCGCCCCCGATGTGGCTTCAGTCACCGCTCTACATAGTGAGTTGTGGCTGCAACCACAACCCGTCACTGACAGACAGCACAGTACTCATGCACTGCAGAGGCGGCTTTCAGTCAGTGCCAGGTGCGGTCACAGCCGCTGCCATCTACGGAGCGGTGACTGAAAGCTGGAGGCTGCCGGGAGAAATAAGGTTAATTTCCTCTCGGCAGCTGCGCTTACAGTGTGGCGCACAACTTTACAATGATTTTAACCCCTTATCTTCAGGTTAATAGCTGGTTTTGACATGACGGGTTCCTTTTTAAATAATAGCAGACAAGGAGCACAGCTGTTTTTGGTGGCAGGACTCATAAGAATTGCTGATGTGTGGTTCCAGCTGAAATCACAGAGCTGCTCAGCCAATTCTGAGGGTCTCAAGATGAATACTGTTACTAATATAAAAAGTTACAGCAGCCATGTAAGCTTTTCACCTCAGGGCAAAGAGCAGCCGCAGCTTGTACTATGTGCAGGAGGAGCAGAGGTCGCTGTCCGTGACCAGAGAAGGAGGAGCAGCAGGGCGGGACTCGGGAGAGGGGAGGAAGTGTGAGTTGTGCTGCTCCGGAGAAGTTCTGGGCTTCCTGCTCGCACACAGATGATACCGGCTGACCGCTCAGCTGAGCCATGGACGACTTCTCCAGCCTCGCATACCACATCTTCACAGCATGGCTCGCCTTCATTTTGATCTTAATCATGCTGCCCTCCATGTTTGGCTTGTCTCTGGGCATTTCTGAGGTGTACCTGAAGATCCTGATGAAAATGCTGGAGGTGAGCAGGGTGAAGTTACTTGTACTCGTGCGACACTCGTCCCCACACCTCCCTTATGGCGACACAGGTCAGCTCTGCAGACTCTGCATGGCACCTTGTCACACCGCTGACAGTGTGACCACAGCCACCAGGTGTGAGCCATGACCAAGAGTTTGCATTCAGTCCTGTCAGGAGGGTTGCTCCTTGTTTGGCACAGTGAATGCCATCATTTCTCCTATTGCTGCACAACGATTTTCTTCTCAGTTATTTTTTTCATTTTTCTAGTCTTTCTGGCTTTAATTGTACAATAATGTAATATTAACCCCTTCACCCCCAAGGGTGGTTTGCACGTTAATGAACGGGCCAATTTTTACAATTCTGACCACTGTCTCTTTATGAGGTTATAACTCTGGAACGCTTCAACGGATGTTCGCGATTCTGAGATTGTTTTCTCGTGACATATTGTACTTCACGTTAATGGTAAAATTTCTTCGATATAACTTGCGTTTATTTTTGAAAAAAATGCAAATATGGCGAAAATTTTGAAAATTTTGCAATTTTCAAACTTTGAATTTTTATTCCCTTAAAACAGAGAAATATGTCACACAAAATAGTTAAGAAATAACATTTCCCACATGTCTACTTTACATCAGCACAATTTTGGAATCAATTTTTTTTTTCTTAGGAAATTATAAGGGTTAAAAGTTGACCAGCAATTTCTCATTTTTACAACAAAATTTACAAAGCCATTTTTTTTAGGGACCACCTCATATTTGAAGTCACTTTGAGGGGTCTATATAGCAGAAAATACCCAAAAGTGACACCATTCTAAAAACTGCACCCCTCAAGGTACTCAAAACCACATTCAAGAAGTTTATTAACCCTTCAGGTGCTTCACAGTAACTAAAGCAACGTGGAAGGAAAAAATGAATATTTAACTTTTTAGCCACAAAAATGATCTTTTACAAACTTTTTTTTTATTTTCACAAGGGTAAAAGGAGAAATGGACAGATAAAGTTGTTGTGCAATTTCTCCTGAGTACGCCAATACCCCATAAGTGGGGGAAAACCACTGTCTGTGCGCACAGCAGAGCTCATAAGGGAAGGAACGCCGTTTGACTTTTTCAAACTAAAATTGGAATTGAGATTGGATGCCATGTCGCGTTTGGAGAGCCCCTGATGTGCCTAAACAGTGGAAACCCCCACAAGTGACACCATTTTGGAAACTAGACCCCCTAAGGAACTTATCTAGATCTGTTGTGAGCACTTTGAACCCCCAAGTGTTTCACAAAAGTTTATAATGCCTGGGTGTGAAAAAAAAAAAAGAAACAATTTTCCACAAAAATGATTTTTTAGTCCCAAATTTTTGATTTTTCCCAAGGAAATTGGACCCCAAAAGTTGTTGGCCAATTTGTCCTGAGTACGCTGATACCCAATATGTGGGGGGGAACTGTTTGAGCGCACGGCAGGGCTTGGAAAGGAAGTAGTAACGTTTTGGAATGCAGACGTTGATGGGGGTCATGTTCCGTTTGCAGTGCCCCAGATGAGCCTAAACAGTAGAAACCCCCCACAAGTGACCACATTTTGGAAACTAGACCCCCTAAGGAACTTATCTAGAGCTTTGGTGAGCACTTTGAACCCCAAGTGCTTCACACAAGTTTATAATGCCCGGGTATGAAAATAAAAAATCCTATTTTTTTCCCACAAAAATTATTTTTAGTCACTAATTTTTTATTTTCCCAAGGGTAACAGGAGAAATTGGACCACAAAAGTTGTTGTCCAATTTGTCTTGAGTACGCTGATACCCGATATGTGGGGGGGAACCACTGTTTGGGCGCACGGCAGAGCTCGGAATGGAAGGAGCACCATTTGACTTTTTCCAACCAAAATTGGCTGGAATTGAGATTGGACGCCATGTTGCATTTGGAGAGCCCCTGATGTGCCTAAACAGTGGAAACCCCCCACAAGTGACCCCATTTGGGAAACTGGACCCCCTAAGGAACTTATCTAGATCTTTGGTGAGCAATTTGAACCCCCAAGTGCTTCACACAAGTTTATAACGTAGAGTCGTAAAATTAAAAAATCATTTTTTCCACAAAAATGATCTTTTCACCCCAATTTTTATTTTCCCAAGGGTAACAAGACTCCAAAAGTTATTGTGCAATTTGTCCTGAGTACGCTGATACCCCATATGTGGGGGTAAACCACTGTTTGGGTGCATGGCAGAGTTTGGAAGGGAAGGAATGCTGTTTGACTTTTTCAACGCAGAATTGGCTGGATGCCATGTCGTGTTTGGAGAGCTCCTGATCTGCCTAAACAGTGGAAACCCCCCACAAATGACACTATTTTGGAAACTAGACCCCTCAAGGAACTTATCTAGATGTGTGGTGATGAACACTTTGAACCCCCAAGTGCTTCACAGAAGTTTATAACGTACAGCCGTAAAATAATTTTTTTTTTTTTTTTTACAAAAATGATTTTTTCGTCCCCAATATTTTATTTTCACAAGGGTAACAGGAGAAATTGGACCCCAAAAGTTGTTGTCCAATTTGTCCTGAGTATGCGGATACCCAATATGTGGGAGAAAACTACTGTATGGGTACACGTTGGGGCTCGGAAGGGAAGTAGTGACGTTTTGGATTGTAGACTTTGATGGAATGGTCTGGGGCGTCATGTCGCATTTGGAAAGCCCCTGATGTGCCTAAACAGTGGAAACCCCCGACAAGTGACCCCATTTTGGAAAATAGACCCCACAAGGAACTTATCTAGATGTGTGGTGAGCACTTTGAACCCCGAAGTGCTTCACAGAAGTTTATAATGTATAGCCGTAAAAATAAAAAATATTTTTTTTTTACCAAAATTTATTTTTTTCGCCCCCAATATTTTATTTTCACAAGGGTAGTAGGAGAAATTGGACCCAAAAAGTTGTTGTCCAATTTGTCCTGAGTACGCGGATACCCAATATGTGGGAGAAAACTACTGTATGGGTACACGTTGGGGCTCGGAAGGGAAGTAGTGACGTTTTGGATTGTAGACTTTGATGGAATGGTCTGGGGGCGTCATGTCGCATTTGGAGAGCCCCTGATGCGCCTAAACAGTGGAAACCCCCCACAAGTGACCCCATTTTGGAAAATAAACCCCATAAAGAACTTATCTAGATGTGTGGTGAGCGCTATGAAGCCCCAAGTGCTTCACAGAAGTTTATAACGTACAGCCGTAAAAACAAAAAAAATCATTTTTTTAAAAAAATTATATTTTTGCCCCCAGTTTTTTATTTTCCCAAGGGTAACAGAAGAAATAGGACAAATTGCACAATAACTCTTAGGGTCCAGAGTACGCTGATACCCCATGTGGGAGTAAACTACTGTTTGGGCGCATGGCAGAGGTCAGAAGGGAAGGAGCACCGTTTGACTTTTTCAACGCAGAATTGGCTGGAATTGAGATCAGACGTCATGTCACATTTGGAGAGCCCCTGATGTGCCTAAACAGCGGAAACTGTTGTGAATGGGTTTGGGATGAGTTCTGAGCGGGGGCTCCCTCTGGTGGTTACAGGCGGTGCTGGTGAAGATTGTGAGGACTGGGAATCAGGTGTTACTGACTGGTCTTATATAAGGGAGTCATTTTCCCATCAGGGTTGCCAGTGATCAATTGTTCTGGTCTGAATCCTTCATTCCAGTTTCCCTTGTAGCCTGCTGTGTCGTGTCTGCATCTCCTGCTAACAGATAAGACTTTGTCTTCTTTTGTGTTTTTGCTATATTTTTGCATTTTGTCCTGCACTTCTTTGGGGGCCTTCAGGGTCCCCTCCGGGGGCTTCTGCCCTCTCAGTTTAGTTCAGCCGCTGAGTTTTGTTCTTTTGCTTTTTCCAGTTTTTTCAGTGGCTGCTGTTTTGATTTTGTTACACCAGAGAACTAATTTAGGTGGTAGAGGTCGTGTGATCTCAGGTGATTTTGAAATTAGTAGAGTTGGTGCTTTTCAGGGTTTTCTGGGATTGCAGTAAGTACCCTTCCTATCCTTTTCTATTTAGATAGTTTGGGCCCCAGCGTTTGCTCATGCTATTTTCTTTCTGTGTCAGTATTTCCTCTTGTCTAACCGCCATTACATGTTTTGGGGCTTTCTATTATCTTTGGGGTTCTGCTCCGGGGCAGATAGCTTTCCTATTTCTATCTTTAGGTGTAGTTAGTTTCTCAGGCTGTGACGAGGCGTCTAGGACCAACGTAGGAACGCTCCACGGCTGCCTCTAGTTGTGGTGGTTAGTCAGGGTACTACAATCTCATAGATTCCAACTGCTCTGGTGTATTGCCTTTTGTACCTGCACTCCTCAGCTACCGAAACATAACAGTATCACCGGCCTAAAAATTGAAAATTGTATGGTACTCACAGAAGGGAAAAAATATTGTGAAAGAAAAAAGGTTGTCAGAGTTGTCAGAGATATTTTTCTGTTTGTTGCATTTTTTTTTTTTCCTCTGTATCTCTGGGTGCTGGGGAGGATCTTTTCTCCCAATGGAGTTTGCACAGTTGTCTGGCCGTGTGGATCAGCTTGCCACTGAGGTTCAGAGTATTGCTGCATATCTTGCTAGGTTGCCTGTTGTGGAACCTAGGATCCCCATGCCAGATTTGTTTTTAGGGGATCGAGCTAAGTTTCAGAATTTCAAAAATAATTGTAAATTGTTTTTTGCCTTAAAATCTAAGTCCTCAGGAAACGCAGCGCAGCAGGTTCAAATTATCATCTCTCTCCTGCGCGGCGATCCTCAGGATTGGGCTTTTTCCCTGATACCTGGGGATCCTGTTTTGAGTGATGTTGATGCGTTTTTTCAGGCTTTGGGGTTATTGTACGATGAGCCTAATGTCACTGATCAAGCTGAAAAAGCCTTGTTGGCATTAAATCAGGGGCTTGATGACGCTGAGTTATACTGTCAGAGATTCCGTAGGTGGGCAGTTCTGACCAAATGGAATGACGACGCTTTGGCGGCCCTTTTCCGGAAGGGTCTGTCAGATAATGTAAAGGATGTTATGGTGGGATTCCCTGTCCCCTCTGGTCTCAATGATTCTATGTCATTAGCGATTCAAATTGACAGACGTTTGCGTGAGCGGAGAAGTATGCGTGGAATGGTGTTGCCTTGTGAACCAGCTTCTGAACCCATGCAGTGTGATAGAGTGGTGTCTGGGGCACAGCGTCATGAGTTTCGAAAGCGCAATGGGTTATGTTTCTACTGTGGTGATGCCTCTCATGCTATTTCAGTCTGCCCTAAGCGGGGAAGACGTTTTGCACGCTCAGTTGTCTTGGGTAGTGTTCAGACTAAGTTTTTATTAACTGTCACTCTGATATGCTCTCTGTCCTCATTTTCTGCTCAGGCTTTCGTTGATTCTGGAGCAGCTATTAACCTGATGGATTATGATTTTGCTAAACGTTGTGGGTTTCCCTTGATACCCCTACAAAGTCTATTCCCCTACTGGGGATCGATTCTACCCCTTTGGCTGAGAATAAACCCCAGTTTTCTACTCAGGTGATAATGAGGGTTGAACCTGATCACCAGGAGTGCTGCAAATTTTTGGTTCTATATAATCTGCATGACATTATCGTGCTGGGTTTCCCTTGGTTACAGTCTCATAATCCTGTTTTGGATTGGAAATCTGTGTCTGTAACCAGTTGGGGCTGCCAATGTGTTAATACCAACACTCCTGTTTTTTCTGCCTCCCCCCAGGCTCAGGATGTTCCTGACTTTTTGTTTGATTTTTCTGATGTGTTTAGCGAAAGTAAATCTGCATCCTTGCCTCCCCATAGGAGCTATGACTGCGCTATTGAATTAGTGCCGGGTAGTAAATTCCCTAAAGGTCGCCTTTTTAACTTGTCTGTACCTGAACATGACGCTATGCGGTCTTATATCAAGGAATCATTGGAGAAGGGTCATATCAGACCATCCTCTTCACCCTTAGGTGCCGGTTTTTTCTTTGTGGCCAAAAAAGATGGTTCATTAAGGCCGTGTATTGATTATCGTCTCTTGAACAATATTACTGTGAAATATCAATACCCGTTACCCTTGATTTCTGACCTGTTTTCCAGGGTGAAAAACGCTACTTGGTTTACCAAGCTTGACCTCAGGGGGGCGTATAACCTTATTCGCATTAAGCACGGGGATGAATGGAAGACGGCATTCAATACCCCTGAAGGGCATTTTGAGTACCTAGTGATGCCCTTTGGGCTCACTAATGCTCCTTCCGTCTTCCAGTCCTTTATGAATGACATTTTCAGGGATTTTGTGGACAAATTTCTGATTGTTTATTTGGATGATATCTTGATTTTTTCTAATGACTGGGACTCTCATGTGAAACATGTTCGAACTGTATTCCAGATTTTGAGAGAGAATGCTCTGTATGTGAAGGGATCAAAGTGTCTTTTTGGCGTACAGAGGATCTCATTTCTGGGATTCATTTTGTCCCCATCTGTTATTGAAATGGACCCGGTCAAGGTTCAGGCCATCTGTGATTGGGTCCAACCTACTTCATTAAAGGCTCTTCAGAGATTTTTGGGTTTTGCCAATTTTTATCGTAAATTTATTGGTAATTTCTCGGTTATTGTTAAACCATTAACTGATTTGACCAGAAAGGGTTCTGATGTGGTGAATTGGCCTCCTGAGGCAGTCTCTGCATTTCAGGAACTTAAGCAGAGATTCACTTCTGCTCCTGTTCTACGGCAGCCTGATGTTTCTCTGCCATTTCAGGTGGAGGTTGATGCCTCTGAAATTGGGGCAGGTGCCGTTTTGTCCCAAAAAGATCCAGAGACCTCTAAAAGTAACCCTTGTGCCTTTTTCTCTCGAAAATTTTCTCCTACTGAACGTAATTATGACGTGGGTAATCGGGAGTTATTGGCCATGAAGTGGGCTTTTGAAGAGTGGAGACATTGGCTGGAGGGAGCCAAACATCAGGTGGTGGTCCTTACGGACCATAAGAATCTGGTCTATCTGGAATCTGCCAAGCGACTCAATCCTAGACAGGCCAGGTGGGCATTGTTTTTCACACGTTTTAATTTTGTGGTTTCCTTTCTTCCTGGCACTAAGAATGTTAAGGCGGATGCCCTCTCGAGGAGTTTCCTTGCGGACTCTCCTGAGTTATTTGATCCTTCTGTTATTTTGAAAGAGGGTGTAGTTCTTTCCGCCATCTCGCCCAATTTGAGACTTGCTCTGGAGGGGTGTCAGGAGGATAGGCCCGAGCGCTGCCCTGTTGGAAAATTGTTTGTCCCGGACCAATGGAAAAAGAGTGTGATGTCTGAGATTCATTGTTCCGCATTGGCTGGGCATCCCGGAATTTTTGGTACCAGAGACTTGGTTAGTCGGTCCTTTTGGTGGCCTACCTTGTCTCGTGATGTCAGGGAGTTTGTGCAGTCCTGCGGGACTTGCTCTCGCTCCAAGCCTTGCTCTCGCTCTAGTGGTTTGTTGATGCCATTGCCTGTGCCCAAGAGACCATGGACCCATATCTCTATGGATTTCATTTCCGATCTTCCTGTTTCTCAGAGAATGACCACCATCTGGGTAATTTGTGATAGGTTTTCCAAAATGATACATCTTGTGCCATTACCTAAGTTGCCTTCCTCCTCTGAATTGGTGCCGTTGTTCCTTCAGCACGTGGTTCGTTTACACGGCATTCCTGAGAACATTGTGTCTGACAGAGGAGTCCAGTTTGTTTCCAGATTTTGGAGGACTTTTTGTTCTAAACTGGGTGTTCAATTGTCTTTCTCCTCGGCATTTCATCCTCAGACCAATGGTCAAACTGAGAGAACAAACCAGACATTGGAGACTTATCTAAGATGCTTTGTGTCTGCTGATCAGGATGACTGGGTCTCTTTTTTGCCTTTGGCTGAGTTTGCTCTTAATAATAGGGCTAGCTCTGCCACTTTGATGTCTCCGTTTTTCTGTAATTCTGGGTTTCACCCTCGATTTTCTTCAGGACAGACGGAGGCTTCTGTCTGTCCAGGTGTTGACTCTGTTGTGGAGCGTATGCAGCAGATTTGGGACCGGGTAGTGGAGAGGTTGTCCCTCTCTCAGGAGAAGGCCCAGCGGTTTGCTAACCGGCATAGGACTGATGGTCCTCGGTTTGGAGTGGGGTACTTGGTCTGGTTGTCCTCAAAGAATATTCCTATGAGAGTAGCATCTCCTAAATTTAAGCCTAGGTTCATTGGACCTTATAAGATCATGGAGATTATTAATCCTGTTTCTTTTCGTTTGCTTCTTCCAGGGACATTTAAGATCCATAACGTGTTCCACAAGTCCTTGTTGAAGAGGTTTGTTGAGCCAGTGGTTCCTGCTGCTGTGCCTCCTGACCCTGTTTTGGTTGAGGGCAATCTGGAGTATGTGGTTGAGAAAATATTGGATTCTCGTTTTTCTAGACGGAAACTCCAGTATTTGGTTAAATGGAGAGGTTATGGTCAGGAAGACAATTCTTGGGTGTTTGCTTCGGACATCCATGCTAGGAGACTTATCCGTGCGTATCATAGAACTCATCCTGACCGACCTGGTTGCTCAAATGAGGGTTCGGTGACCCTCCTCAAGGGGGGGGTACTGTTGTGAATGGGTTTGGGATGAGTTCTGAGCGGGGCTCCCTCTGGTGGTTACAGGCGGTGCTGGTGAAGATTGTGAGGACTGGGAATCGGGTGTTACTGACTGGTCTTATATAAGGGAGTCATTTTCCCATCAGGGTTGCCGGTGATCAATTGTTCTGGTCTGAATCCTTCATTCCAGTTTCCCTTGTAGCCTGCTGTGTCGTGTCTGCATCTCCTGCTAACAGATAAGACTTTGTCTTCTTTTGTGTTTTTGCTATATTTTTGCATTTTGTCCTGCACTTCTTTGGGGGCCTTCAGGGTCCCCTCCGGGGGCTTCTGCCCTCTCAGTTTAGTTCAGCCGCTGAGTTTTGTTCTTTTGCTTTTTCCAGTTTTTTCAGTGGCTGCTGTTTTGATTTTGTTACACCAGAGAACTAATTTAGGTGGTAGAGGTCGTGTGATCTCAGGTGATTTTGAAATTAGTAGAGTTGGTGCTTTTCAGGGTTTTCTGGGATTGCAGTAAGTACCCTTCCTATCCTTTTCTATTTAGATAGTTTGGGCCCCAGCGTTTGCTCATGCTATTTTCTTTCTGTGTCAGTATTTCCTCTTGTCTAACCGCCATTACATGTTTGGGGGCTTTCTATTATCTTTGGGGTTCTGCTCCGGGGCAGATAGCTTTCCTATTTCTATCTTTAGGTGTAGTTAGTTTCTCAGGCTGTGACGAGGCGTCTAGGACCAACGTAGGAACGCTCCACGGCTGCCTCTAGTTGTGGTGGTTAGTCAGGGTACTGCAATCTCATAGATTCCAACTGCTCTGGTGTATTGCCTTTTTTACCTGCACTCCTCAGCTACCGAAACATAACAGGAAACCCCCCAATTCTAACTCCAACCCTAACCCCAACACACCCCTAACCCTAGTCCCAACCCTAACCACAAACCTAACCCTAACACACCCCTATCCCTAATCCCAACCCTAACCCTAATACTAACTTTAGCGCCAACCCTAACCCTAACTTTAGCCACAACCCTAACCTTAACCCCTTAATGTCCACTGACGTGCAGAGTCCGTCATGGCAAGGTGCCAGTTCCGGCACCAGGACGGACTCTGCACGTCATGGCTTTGATCTACCACTGCTTACACGCAGTGGTAGATCAGTGCCGACAGCTGTCACAGACAGCTGACAGGCACGGCAAGCGGTGCGGGGACCTTTGCCGTCGGTCCCCGCACCTACAGCGCTGTGCTTGGTCAGTCAATCTGACTGACCAAACACAGCAGCGATCATGCAGGAGAAGCTGAAATTTCAGCTTCCCCAGTGCGATCAGTGCAGGAGCCGGCGCTGCAGTGGCC
Organism: Oophaga sylvatica; assembly: GCA_033576555.1. Lineage (NCBI taxonomy): Eukaryota > Metazoa > Chordata > Amphibia > Anura > Dendrobatidae > Oophaga > Oophaga sylvatica. Next base: position 10,813 of record JARQOD010009158.1, on the reverse strand, counting down.
AGGCTTCCTGCACTGACAGCCAGGAGCGGAGCCCCCACCGCCCCTGGCTGTTAACCCCCTGACTGCTGCGATCCAGCGCGATCGCAGAGCTCAGGGGGGAGGCAGAGGGTCGGGAGCTCCCTCTGCCTCAGATCGGCACCCTGCAATGTATTTGCAGGGGCCGATCTCTGCCTTGATGACCTGGGGTTGTCATGACAACCTCCAGGTCATTTAGCTACGGGAAGCTGCTGTGATCATTGTCACAGCAGCTTCCACTATAGTTGCAATGCATTGCAATGCCAGAGCATTGCAATGCATTGTAACTGCAATAAAAAGTAAAAAAAGTGAAAGTCTCATAAAGGGACAAGTTAAAAAAAAATCATTTTTTAAAAAAAATTGTAAAAAAAAATATTAAAAAATAATTTAAAAAAAATCCCCTAAAAAATACACATTTTTATGTAATAAAAAAAATAAAAAAAAAAAAACATACACATGTTAGGTATCGCCACGTCCGTAAAAATCCCATCTATAAAAGCGTAACCCTAGTTAACCCCTTCAGTGAAAGCCGTAAAAAAAAAACACAAAAAAGTAGTAAATTATACTTTTTCCAAGTGGTATCATTATACCGCTTGGAAAAAGTGCAATAACACGCGATCAAAAAGTCAGATATAAATAATCATGGTACCGCTGAAAACGTCATCTTGTCCCGCAAAAAACAAGCCGCTATACAACATCATCAGCAAAAAAATAAAAAAGTTATAGCTCGCGGAATAAACTGATGCAAAAATAATTATTTTTTATTGTGTAAAAAACGCCAAAACATAAAAAAAATATATAAATGAGGAATCGCCGTAACCGTAGTGACCCGAAGAATAAAGCTGCTTTATCAATTTTACCACACACGGAACGGAGGAAAAAAAAAAAAAAAAAACAATTCCTGAATTGCTGGTTTTTGTTCATTCTGATTCCACAAAAATCGGAATAGGAAACGATCAAAAAACGTTACGTGCCTGAATATGGTACCAATAAAAACTTCAGCTCGTCCCGCAAAAAATAAGCCCACAGATAACTCTGTCGGCCGAAATATGGAAAAATTATAGCTCTCAAAATACGGCGATGCAAAAATTTCTTACAAAAAATTATTCCAAGAAAAAGCATCTTTTAGTGTGTGACAGAAGCTAAACATGAAAAAAGGGTGTATATCTGGTATCGCTGTAATCGCACCGATCCGAGTAATAAAGTCGCCTAATCACTAATACCGCACGAGGAACGGCGTAAAAAAGAAAACCAATTCTTCACCTTTTGTGGATTTGTTCATTGTGCCTCCCAAAGATCGCAGTAAGGCGATCACAGTGGTTCCCCCCACATATGGGATATCAGCGTACTCAGGACAAATTGCACAATAGCTTTTGGGGTCCTATTTCTCCTGTTACCCTTATAAAAATAAAAATTTGGGGGCAAAAAGATTATTTTTGTGGAAAAAAATATGATATTTTTATTTTCACGGCTCTACGTTATAAACTTCTGTGAAGCACTTGGGGGTTCAAAGTGCTCACCACACATCTAGATAAGTTCCTTGGGGGGTCTAGTTTCCAAAATGGAGTCACTTGTGGGGGATTTCTACTGTTTAGGCACATCAGGGGCTCTCCAAACGTGACATGACACCCGCAGACCATTCCATCAAAATCTGCATTTGAAAAAGGCGCTCCTTCCCTTTCCAGCTCTGCCATGCGTCAAAATAGTGGTTTACCCCCACATATGGGGTATCAGCATACTCAGGACAAATTGCACAATAACTTTTGGGGTCCTGTTACCCTTTGGAAAATAACAATTGGGGGTGGAAAGATCATTTTTGTGGAAAAGATATGATTTTTTAATTTTACTGCTCTACGTTATAACCTTCTGTGAAGCCCTTGGGGGTTCGAAGCTTTCACCACACATCTAGATAAGTTCCTTGGGGGGTCTAGTTTCCAAAATGGGGTCACTTGTGGGGGGTTTCCACTGTTTAAGCACACAGGGACTCTCCAAATGCGACATGGCGTCCAATCTCAATTCCAGCCAAAAAAGTCAAATGGCGCTGCTTCCCTTCCAAGCTCTGCCATGCGCCCAAATAGTGGTTTACCCCACATTGGGGTATCAGCGTACTCAGGACAAATTGCACAATAACTTTTGTGGTCCTTTTACCCTTTGGGAAATAAAAATTGGGGGTGTAAAGATCATTTTAGTGGAAAAAAACATGATTTTTTAATTTTACGGCTCTACGTTCTGTGAAGCCCTTGGGGGTTAAAAGCTCTCACAACACATTTAGATAAGTTACTTGGGGGGTCTAGTTTCCAAAATGGGGTCACTTGTGGGGGGTTTCCACTGTTTAGGCACACAGGGACTCTCCAAATGCGACATGGCGTCCAATCTCAATTCCAGCCAAAAAAGTCAAATGGCGCTGCTTCCCTTCTGAGCTCTGCCATGCGCCCAAATAGTGGTTTACCCCCACACATGGGGTATCGATGTACTCAGGAGAAATTGTACAACAAATATTGTGGTTCATTTTCTACTGATACCCTTGACAAAATTTTAAAAAATTGTGTCGAAAGAAAAATTTTGGGAAAAAAAGTTAAATGTTAATTTTTTCCTTCCACATTGCTTCAATTCTTGTGAAGTATCTAAAGGGTTAATAAACTTCTTGAATGTGGCTTTGAACACGTTGAGGGGTGCAGTTTTTAGAATGGTGTCACTTTTGGGTATTTTCTGTCATATTGACCCCTCAAATTCACTTCAAATGTGAGGTGGCCCCTAAAAAAAATGATTTTGTAAATTTTGTTGGAAAAATGAGAAATCACTGGTCAACTTTTAACACTTATAACTTCCTAACAAAAAAAAATTTTGGTTCCAAAATTGTGCTGATGTAAAGTAGACATGTGGGAAATGTTATTTATTAACTAATTTTTGTGACATATCTCTCTGATTTAATGGCATAAAAATTAAAAGTTTGAAAATTGCATAATTTTCAAAATTTTTGCCATATTTCCGTTTTTTTCATAAATAAACGCAAGTTATATTGAAGAAATTTTACCACTATCATGAAGTACAATATGTCTCGAGAAAACCTTCTCAGAATCGCCAAGATCCGTTGAAGCGTTCCAGAGTTATAACCTCATAAAGAGACAGTGGTCAGAAATGTAAAAATTGGCCTGGTCTTTAACCTACAAAATGGCTTGGTCGTTAAGGGGTTGACCATAACCCTAATGGGAAAATGGAAATAAATACATTTTTTTAATTTTATTATTTTTCCCTAACTAAGGGGGTGATAAAGGGGGGTTTGATTTACTGTTTATAGCGGGTTTTTATGATTGGCAGCTGTCACGCTAAAAGATGCTTTTTATTGCAAAAAATAGTTTTTTGCATCGCCACATTTTGAGAGCTATAATTTTTGCATATTTTGGCCCACAGAGTCATGTGAGGTCTTATTTTTTGTGGTACGAGTTGACGTTTTTATTGGTACCATTTTTGAGCACGTGACATTTTTTGATCGCTTTTTATTTCGATTTTTGGGAGGTTAGAATGAACAAAAATCAGCAATTCATGAATTTCTTTTGGGGGAGGCGTTTATACCGTTCCGCATGTGGTAAAATTGATAAAGCAGTTTTATTCTTCGGGTCAGTACGATTATGGCGATACCTCATTTATATCATTTTTTTATGTTTTGGCGTTTTTATAGAATAAAAACAATTTTATATAAAAATAATTATTTTTGCATCGCTTTATTCTGCGAGCTATAACTTTATTTTTTCGCTGATGATGCTGTATGACGGCTCGTTTTTTGCGGGACAAGATGATGTTTTCAGCGGTACCATGTTTATTTATATCGGTCTTTTTGATCGCGTGTTATTCCACTTTTTGTTCAGCGGTATGATGATAAAGCACTGATTTTTTGCTTTGTTTTTATTTTTATTTTTTTAAGGGGTTCACAAAAGGGGTTAACTAGTGGGACAATTTTATAGGGGGGGTCGTTACGGACGAGGCGATACCAAATATGTGTACTTTTATTGTTTTATTTTTTTTATTTACAGGAAGAAATGAATTTATTGGGGAATATTTTTTTTTTTTTTATTTATTTGGAATTTTTTTTTTACACGTTTATTTTTTATTTTTTTACTTTTTTACATTGTCCCAGGGTGGGACATCACTGTAAGATGTCAGATCGCTGGTCTCACAGTGTGCACAGCACTCTGTGAGACCAGCGATCTCACAGGCAGCGCTGCAGGCTTCTCATTGCCTGCTCTCGGCAGGCACTGAGGAAGCCGCCTCCCTCCAGGACCCCGGCGCCATCTTGGATCCGGGTCCTGGGAGGGAGGAAGCCCTCAGAACAGCGCGATCACATCGCGCTATCCTGAGGGTCTCAGGGGGGCGCGCTGGGAGCCCCCTCCCTGCGCTATGCTCCCCTGTGCCCCCAGTACACCGCGATCATGCTTGATCGCGGTGTGCAAGGGGTTAATGTGCCGGGAGCGGTCCGTGACCGCTCCTGGCACACAGTCCCGGGTGTCAGCTGTGATAATCAGCTGACACTTGGCGGCGATTAGCTGCGCTCCCCCGGGAGCGCAGCTAATCGCTATGACGTACTATCCCATCCATGGTCAGATTGTCACGGGTTTTATGGACGGGATAGTATGTCTGATGTCAGAGAGGGGTTAATATATCCATTATATGGTCCACCTACAGCCCACCGGGGAAATTAAAAAATCACACTAATTTTTAAGGACCATTGAATTTTTCAGGGTTTTTTTGCACTTCTTTTCATCCATTTTCATTTTCCCGTTGTCCTAATTGTATGAATGTTTGTGTGTGTGTGTGTGTATATATGTATATATATGTGTGTATATATATATATATATATATATATATATTATTTTGTAGTTTTGTATGGCGCCATTGATTTTGGCAGACAATGTACTGAAAAAATGTTTCAAAGTGGGATGAAATGGTGAGAAAATTAAATAATTGTAATCTCGTCTGTGTTTTTTTTTTTTTTTTTTTATATACCGCTTTCATTGTGCAGTAAAACTAATAACCCAATGTGAGTCTGATTATGGCGACACCAAGCTTGCATTGATTTTATTTTTCTATTTTAGTAACTGCAAAAAAATCATAATGTTAAAAAAATAACTACTGTTCTTTTGTCTTGGCATTTTCTGAGAATTTTTTTTTTCTTTTAATTGAGGACTTTTTTTTTCATTTTTTTTGCTCAGTGTGGACGTTATTTTTTTCCTGCCGATGTTTACTGTAGGGGTTTAATTATATTTTGATCAGACTTGTTTGTAAGCAGTGATACCAAATCTGTTTTTAATATTTTATTTCCTTTTATTTTTAACACAATAACAGGAGGGTAATTTTAATTATATTTTTACATTATTGTTTAGTGCCTTTAGCGGACTGGAGCCTGCAATCATCAGGTTGCTTAGACCAGGGTTCCCCAACTCCAGTCCTCAAGGCCCACCAACAGGTCATGTTTTCAGGATTTCCTTTGTATTGCACAGGTGATGCAATTATCACCTGGGCAATACTATGGAAATCCTGAAAACATGACCTGTTGGTGGGCCTTGAGGACTGGAGTTGGGGAACCCTGGCTTAGACTACATACTGCAGTATATTGTGAAAACCTTGGTCTCCTGTGGAGTTCATCCCAAAGCCGGGGTCCCATTAGCGTACGGCATCCGATAATTCTTTCACGCGAGAGCATTGGATGAGACATGGTAATGACCCTCGGCTTTCGCTCTGCTGCGAGTGTGAGTCGAGTGTCTATTCTCCGATCCCTTTGCATCAGAGAATCGGAGAACAGCCGTGGAGGAGATGGAGAAAGTAATTTCTCCATCACCTCTGCTGCCGGCGTTAGTGGGAATTGCACTGCACTCAGGTGATATCCGAGAGCAGTGCGATGTTTCACGTGCACCCATAGACTTTTATATGGGTGCTTGCAATCTGATTTTCGGGTGCAATCGCAGCATGCTGTGCATCGAATCGGCACCATAGAGAAACATTGGGGCGAGTGCAGTCTGTTTTTTTTTTTTTTTTTTTTTATTTTATCGGATTACATTCATACGATTGAAATGCAAGTGGGATTGAGCCCTATGAGTGAGTTTAACAGGAATATTGAGATGACAGCAATAAGCGCCTTCAGCAGGTCCCCGGCTGCCATGATAACACATCGGTGGGGTCACCAATGGAGCTGTTATATGCAAGTACTGGCTTTTAATTAGTTACGTTGTGTGTGAGCCCCTTGCACACTTGGAACACTTTTTTTCCCAGGATGTTAATTAACATTCTAATGTGGGAAGGTTAAATAAGAAATGTTTGTTTTATGTTTTCTTAGGGATGGTAAAAAAAAAGGCAATTTCTCATCAATATGTTGTGCTGTCATCCGTGTCCGTTTTTTTTTTTTTTTACACAAAAATAAATAGCCTTTTCTAATATCCTGTGTAATCTCTGCAGTGCAATGGATCTGTTGGGCCTTATTTAGATTTCCGTGTTGCATGTAGGTGTTCTGTTTTTTTTTCACTGATAACACGTGTACCCTTTATAATCCATGGGACAAGTCACATGTCTGTGTTTGATGTATCGTATGTCTGTGCAAAACTCGGAGGCATGGTATCACAGATGAAAAGGAGCAATGCAAGTCTATGGGTCCGTGAAAAACATGTGCAACACATGAATGAAATTTGTGTCATTCATATGGTGTCCGTATTTAATATTTCAAAGGATAGAAGAAGCTTTGTCAATTATTTTATCCATCTGTGAAAAACATTTATGGAAAAAGCAAACACAGGGATCATAGACTGATGACACACTGATGGGGAAAAATGGACACACAGACAGTACACTGACACCAGTACCAACTTTTCTTGTACGTGTTTAACCCCTTCCCGACATGCGCCGTACTAGTACTGCTCTGCGGGAGATGCGTTCCTGCAAACAGCAGTACTAGTACTGCGCACCGATCGTTCGGCCTCACGCTGAGTGCCGCGGCGATCGGGTGTCAGCTGTACGTGACAGCTGACACCCCACGGCAATGCCCACGATCGGTGCTAGCACCGATCGCGGGCATTTTGCCCCTCTGATGCCGCTGTTAGTAGTGACAGTGGCATAGAGAAACATTGCGCAGGGAGGGGGCTCCCTGCATTCCTCCATGCGATGCGATGGCCTGATGGTCTCCATTGAGACCCCAGGCACCAAGATGGCCGCGGGGTCCTTCCGGGTCCTGCAGAAGGTGGCTTGTGAGTGCCTTCTGAGAGCAGGCGCTGACATGCCTCCTTCCCCGCCTGTCAGATCACTGATCTGATCCTAAGCAGTGAGAAGTGTCAGATCAGCGATCTGGCATTATATAGTGATGTCCCGTCCTGGGGCAATGTAATAAAGTGGGAAAAAAAAAATGAGTACACATTTGGTATCGCCGTGTCCGTAACGACCCGCTCTATAAAACTATCCCACTAGTTAACACATTCAGTGAACACCGTAAAAAAAAAAGAGGCAAAGAACAATACTTAATCATACTGCCGAACAAAAAGTGCAATAAAACGTGATCAAAAACACGGATGTAAATAAAAAATGGTACCACTGAAAACGTCATCTTGTCCCGCAAAAAAACAAGCCACCATACAGCTCCATCAGCAGAAAAATAAGTTCTAGCTCTCAGACTAAAGCGATGCAAAAAAGATTTTTCTATAAAAGTTTTTATTGTGTAAAAGCGCCAAACATAAAAAAAAATAAATGAGGTATCGCTGTAATCGTACTGACCCGAAGAATAAAGCTGTCTTATCAATTTTACCAGACATGGAACTGTAAAAAAAAAAAAAAAAAAAACAGCAATTCCTGAATTGCTGGTGTTTGTTCATTCTGTCCCCCGAAAATTGGAATAGAAAGCGATCAAAAACAGTCATGTTCCCAAAAATGATACCAGTAAATACGTCAGCACGTCCCGCAAAAAACAGACTCTGTCAGCCCAAATATGAAAAAATTATAGCTCTCAAAATATGGTGATGCAAAAACTAGTTTTCACAATAAAAAGCGTCTTTTAGTGTGTGACAGCTGTCAAACGTGAAAACCCAATATAAATCTGGTATCGCTGTAATCGCATCAACCTGAAGAATAAAGTCTCCTAATCACTTATACCGCAAGAGGAACGGCATAAAAATAGAGGAAACCCAATTTATCACATGCTGTTGGTTTTTCTTTTTTTCAATTCTGCCTCCCAAAGATCGCATTAAGGCTCGGCGCACATTTATTCTGCTCTGAGCGCTGACCTCTGGGTTTCTGTGTAAATCTCTGAAATATGTGATTCAGACAGAACCCCCAGTGGAAGATTCCCTGTAATGAAGCAGATGGAGGCACTGTGAGCGCGATCTGACTTGTGATCCGGCGTTGTCCGTCTTTTTAGGATTGCATAAAAGTGCCATCGACCACAGTTTTGTGCACTTCTGAAAAGGACACTGCTGAACAGAGGCAGACTGAGTCCAGAGTAACTCTGCTGCCTCATTATAGTGAATGGATCCCTTGGGGTTTCATCTGTCACGTCACTCAGAGATTTCGATCGAAACCCCAAAGTTCTCAGCATAGAGCGTCGGATAAATGTGATCCCTAACATTATGTAAAATGTTCCCAATAAAAGCTTCCACTCAATCCACTAAAAAAGCAAGTCCCCACTAAGGTCCATAATTTGTTATCAGAAACAGTGGCTTCCACGTTAATTGTAACACAAAGGCTCTGGAAAAGCTAAATGGCTTCTCGCTCCTCAAAAGAAATTCAGCAAATTCTTCGCTCCCAAATCCAAATGCCCCCCTTCCTTCTGATCCCCAGTGTGCCTAAACAACATTTAGCGCCCACATGTTTGGCATTTCTGTAGTGATGAGAGCCTGCCTAATTTACAGGTACCTGTCTCCAGAATCATGAGATGTACTGGTCACTACAACGGCAGTTTGCAATTTTCACTCCGCAACATCCATTGCTGTCTGTTTCTGGAAAACACCTATGGAGTCAAAATCATCGCTACATCTGTAGATAAATTCCCAAAGGGTATCATTTCCCAAATGTGGTCACTTGAGGCGGGTTTCCACTGTTTAGGCACCTCAGGGCTCTCCAAACGTGACATGGCATACGCTAATTTTTCCCCTCTCCCATGACAGCACCACCTGAGAGAGGGTCTCCGCCCATCAGGACATGAAACCTACTGAATAAAAGGGCGGTACCTCTCCTTCGCATCAGTTAGGTTTCCTGTCCTTGTGGAAGCCTACAGCAGGTGCGGTACACTTACCCAGGATGGTGTCCAGGAGGATCGGGATGCCGTCCGAGGGTGTGTGGCGGCCATCGGGCTGCTGCAGCAGGGGACCTCTTTGAAAAATGTCCCTGCCAGCAGTAATCCCTGGGCTGCGCGTGCGGGGGGAGGAGAAGAGCCCAGGGTTTTTTTTTTTTTTTTTTGCCGGACCACCTCCCAGAAGATAGCAGGCCGGGACCGAGAAGATGGCCCCCCGGTGGTGTGCGCCGGGACTGCGCACAGGCACCGGAGTGCGCCGGTGAGTAGGAAGGCGAACTCACCGGGTCTGCGCGCGGTGGCCTGAGCGCGCCGGTAAGCGGGGCCTGGGATCGGGGCATGTGCGGGCGGCCAAACTTCCGCGCATCCCGACGTTTGTTCGCCAGGCGCGTCAATTCCGGCGCACGCGCAGGACGCCGAACAGGAGGGGGGTCCTGTGACGTGGATTAGCCGGTGACGCAAGAGGAGGGCGTGTGCAGGGCTTGGGATCCCTGTATGCGTCGCAAAAAAAAAAAAAGAGAAGGAAGTCACAACCGAGACGGAGAGGGAGCCACCCAGTATTTAAAGGGGTGGCTCCACAATAATGGTGGCAATCGCTGTAGGTACTTCAGGCATGGAGTCACAACAGCAGCAGCCTCCACAGCAGCGCCAGTCGTCGCAGCAGCAGGCGACATTACAAGGCCTAAGCACAAGTCTGACCATTCAACTGATGGAGCGAGTCAGAAGTCTAAGTCGAGTCAGAAATCCTCCACCAGGGACAAGCGTTCTTCAGAACCTTCTCAGCCTGCGTCTCCGGTACCGTAGATTGATCCACGGGTGGTGAGTGATCTACGTGAATGTGACTAGTATTAAAGGACCCCTTCTTTCTTTCTATTACCTTCATAGGAAAGGCCCCGAAAGCACACCTCCAAACAATAGAATAGGGAGTGATATGGCACAGGCTTTACCAGAAGCTAGTAGCAAGCCACTCTGCAGTCAGTGCATTCAACAGACTATAGCAGAGGAAACACCGGGATTTGCTATGGACCTCAGGACCATTATTAGGTCTGAAGTTCAGGAGTCCTTAAAAGGTCTCATGACCGACAAACCACCGGTCAGGCCGGAGTCTGTAGACTCGGAACCGGAAGAAGCGGTTCAGTAGGAAGATATTTCAAATTCAGAATCAATATCGTCTTCCTCCTCTGATAATGAGATGGGAGGAAAGCCCTGTTTTTCTACGGAAGAAACGGACAAACTAGTTAAATCCATTAAAACTGTCATGGGCATATCAGACCCCAAACAGGCTAGATCCCTCCAGGATATTATGTTCGGAGGCCTGAGTCAGAAGAAGAGGCGTTGTTTTCCGGTCAATGAGAATATTCAATTGCTCATTGACAGGGAATGGAAGAAGCCGGAGAGAAAGGGGCCACTACCATCTTCTTCAAAGAGAAGATACCCCTTTGAGGAAGAGAACACCTTGATATGGGACAAGGCCCCGAAAATTGATGTGGCAGTAGCCAAGGCGGTTAAAAATTCTACACTGCCATTTGAGGATTTAGG
>JARQOD010009157.1:0-32574 GCA_033576555.1 Oophaga sylvatica | reverse complement strand
TTTCTCCTCTGCTTTTCATCCTCAAACCAATGGACAAACTGAGAGAACAAACCAGACATTGGAGACTTATCTGAGATGCTTTGTGTCTGCTGATCACGATGACTGGGTCTCTTTTTTGCCTTTGGCTGAGTTTGCTCTTAATAATAGGGCAAGCTCTGCCACTTTGATGTCTCCATTTTTCTGCAATTTTGGGTTTCACCCTCGATTTTCTTCGGGACAGACGGAGGCTTCTGTCTGTCCGGGTGTTGACTCTGTTGTGGAGCGTATGCAGCAGATTTGGGACCAGGTAGTGGAGAGGTTGTCCCTCTCTCAGGAGAAGGCCCAGCGGTTTGCCAACTGGCATAGGACTGATGGTCCTCGGTTTAAAGTGGGGGACTTGGTCTGGTTGTCCTCAAGAAATATCCCTATGAGAGTTGCATCTCCTAAGTTTAAGCCTAGGTTCATTGGACCTTATAAGATCATGGAGATTCTTAATCCTGTTTCCTTTCGTTTACTTCTTCCAGGGACATTTAAGATCCATAACGTGTTCCACAAGTCCTTATTGAAGAGGTTTGTTGAGCCAGTGGTTCCTATGGCTGTGCCTCCTCACCCTGTTTTGGTTGAGGGCAATCTGGAGTATGTGGTTGAGAAAATATTGGATTCTCGTTTTTCTAAACGGAAACTCCAGTATTTGGTTAAGTGGAGAGGTTATGGTCAGGAGGACAATTCTTGGGTGTTTGCTTCGGACATCCATGCTAGGAGACTGATCCATGCGTATCACAGAGCTCATCCTGACCGACCTGGTTGCACAAATGAGGGTTTGGTGACCCCTCCTCAAGGGGGGGTACTGTTGTGAATGTTTTAGAAATGAATTCTGAGCAGAAGCTCCCTCTGGTGGTTACAAACAGTACTGAACCATTCAATGAGTATTAGCAATCAGGAATCACAGACTGGCTGGATATAAGGGAGGTTTCCCCCATCATGGTTGCCGGTGATCAATTGTTCTTGTCTCGACGTTGTTTCCTGGTTCACTTGGAAGCTTGCTGAGTCTTGCCTCTTCTCCTGCTCTCAGATAAGATATTTTCTGTTTTTTGTTTTTGTGCTTGCCATTTGCATATTTCTCTGCATTTCTGTGAGGTTGGCCAGGTTCCCCTCCCCGGGGGGCTTGGGCTCCTCTCGGTTCCTCTGGAGCCACTGTTGTTTGTTCATTTGCCTTTTCCAGTTTTTTCAGTGGCTGCGGCTTAGTTTTGTTACACCAGAGAACTAATTTAGGTGGTAGAGGTCGTGTGATCTCAGGTGTTTTTGCAATTAGTAGCGTTGGCTTTTTTTAGGGTTTTTTTTTGGTTGCAGTAAGTATCCTTCCTATCCTTTTCTATCTAGGCAGATTGGGCCCCAGCGTTTGCTCATACTATTTTCTGTCTGTGTCTGTATTTCCTCTTGTCTAACCGCCATTACATGTTTGGGGGCTTCCTATGTTCTTTGGGGATCTGATCCGGGCAGATAGCTTTCCTCTTTCTATCTTTAGGTGTAGTTAACCTCTCAGGCTGTGACGAGGCGTCTAGGACCAACGTAGGAATGCTCCACGGCTGCCTTTAGTTGTGGTGGTTAGTCAGGGTACTGCAATCCAGTAGATTCCAACCTCTCTGGTGTATTACCGTTTTTGCCTGCTCTCCTCAGCTACCAAAACATAACAAGAAACACCCAGTGTTCAGGGTGCCAAACCCGAACAGTAACACGGACTTCCTGAAGAAGTCTGTGTACAGGGCCCGTGCCCAAACAATAGGTGTTCAGAATGGCCCTCGAACTTTACTGTTTGGGATCGCCAGTCTCTACTGAGGATCAGCGCCATATTTACAGCTAAGATTCCCTACACACTTAGCCTAAATATGCTTTCATTAAAGGAAATCTGTAGGCACGATTTCAGCTCCCCAACTATTTATGTGCACATGCAGCTCTTTTGGAGACAAGTTCAGCAATACCTTTACAGGGCCAGTCTGTTCCTCTGTTACTAAGAAATCAGTGTTTCAACTGATATGCAAATAAGGCTGAAGTGCTCCTGTAGATCTGAAGCCTCTGTCACTGAAGTCAAACAGTATAGAGGCTGTATGTCAAGCAGGAGTAGACAGCACTGGCTGTGGAAAAGAGTTGGAATGACAGGAGCTTCAGATCTACAATAGTCCTTCAGCCTCACTTGCATTTCAATTCAAATGCTGATTTTGAAATAACAGATGAAGGGACTGACAATGCAAAGGTGTTGCTAGACTTGTCTTTGAAAAGACCTACCTATATTGTATGAATAGTTTAGAGTGTGAAATCTGCTGACAGGTTCCTTTTCATTTTTACTTTCCAATTACAATCACCATTCACTTGTTTCATAAGAATAAAAAAATATAATGTTAACAAATGAGAAGATCAACAATAAAATAATCCTTTATTATGATCTTGAATGGTAACTCCATGAAATTACCAGAAATTACACTGCACAAAAAAATAAAGGGAACACTAACACAACACAATGTAACTCCAAGTCAATCACACTTCTGTGAAGTCTACCTCTCCAGTAATAAAGCAACACCAATTATGAATCAATTTCTCCTGCTGTTGTGCAAATGGAACAGACAACAGGTACAAATGATCGGCAATTAGCAAGACACCACCTATAAAGGAGTGGTTCTGCAAGTGGTGACCACAGACCATTTCTCTATTCTCATCTTTTTCCGCTGTTTTGGTCACTTTTGCATTTTATCATTGCTCTCACCCTAGAGGTACTGTACAGTAGCATGAGGTGGTGTCTACAGCCAACAAAAGTTGCTCAGGTAGTGCAGCTCATCCAGGATGGCACATCAATGCGAGCTGTGGCAATAAGGGTAGCTGTGTCTGTCAGCACAATGTCCAGAGCATGGAGCAGATACCAGGAGAGAGGCCAGTATAACAGGAGACGTGGAAGGGGCTGTAGGAGGGCAACAACCCAGCACCAGGACCGCTACCTCCTCCTTTGTTCAAGGAGGAACAGGAGGAGCAGTGCCGGAGCTCTGAAAAATGACCGCCACTAACATCCATGTGTCTGCTCAAACTGTCAGAAACAGACTCCATGATGGTGGTATGAGCGCCCAACGTCTACAAGTGGGTGTTGTGCTTACAGCCCAACACCGTGCAGGGCAATTGGCATTTGTCAGAGAACACAAGATTGGCAGATTTGACATTGGCACCCTGTTCTCTTCGCGGATGAGAGCAGGTTCACAGTGAGCACATGTGACAGACGTGACAGAGTCTGGAAATGCTGTGGACAACGTTCTGCTGCCTGCAACATCCTCCAGCATGACGGGTTTGGCAGTGGGTCAGTAATGGTGTGGGGAAGCATTTCTTTGGAAGGCCGCACAGACCCTCCATGTGCTAGCCAGAGGTACCCTGACTGCCATTAGGTACCGGGATGAAATTCTCAAACCCATAGTGAGACCATATGCAGGTGGAGTGGGACTTTGTTTCCTTCTGATTCATGACAATGCTAGGCCTCATGTGGCTGAAGTGTGTCAGCAGTTCCTGCATGATGAAAGCATTGATGCTATGGACTGGCTTGCCTGTTCCCCAGACCTGAATCCAATCGAGCACATCTGGGACATCATATCTTGTTCCATCCACCAAAGCAAAATTGCACCACAGACTGTTCGGGAGTTGACTGATGCTTTAAACCAGGTCTAGGAAGAGATCCCTCAGAAGAACATCTGCGGTCTCATCAGGAGAATTGCCCAGGCATTATAGGGAGGTCAAACACGTCCATGGAGGCCACACACACTGCTGAGCATCATTTCCTTGCCTTGAGAAATTTCCTCTGAAGTTGGATCAGCCTGTAATTTGATTTTCCATTTTGATTTTGAGTATCATTCCAAATCCAGAACTTCATGGGATATTAATTTTGATTTACATTGATCATTTTTATGTTTTATTGTTCCCACCGCATTCCACAATGTAATGAATAAAGAATTGCAATTGGAATATTTAATTCAGTGATACGTAGGATGTGGGATTTTAATGTTCCCTTTATTTTTTTGAGCAGTGTATATGTATATATACGATTGAAATCAGAAGTTTCCATTTACTATATAAAAAGACACATCTGCATGTTTTCGTCAATATCTGACATGAAATCAGAATAAATCTTTCCCGTTTTAGGTCAATTAGGATTACCATAATTATTAATATTTGCCAAATGCCAGAATAAGCGGTGGATCCCGCGTCAGCAGCACGATTTGGCTGCACACCACCAGTGAATATTCCAGGCGATGTTCACAACCAATCAACTTAAGGACAGTTATCCTGATTACTTATACGGGACACGAAATAGTGCATATATTCTCTCTCTATAAAACGGTTTTCTACTCATTACCAATGTGAATAGCAATTGATGAAGGCAGAATAATTGCCGAAACGTTTTGCCACAGCTTAATGAAAACCATATATTTGGGCTATAATAAATTGATTGGTTGTCTCTAAGATACAAGTTGAGTGCCTAGTTTCATTTTCACTATACTCTGGTTTGGGATCCTAACTTGGCACCTATTTACCCAGCAGTGCATACGCTACAATTATATGATGTTATATGTTTGGACGCTTCTAATAGCTTTTTTTTTTACAACATCTGAGTTAACTAGAGATGCACCTGTGGATGTATTTTAATGCACACCTGAAACACACTGCTTCTTTGTGTAGCATCATGGGAAAATTTTAAGAAATCAGCCAAGATATCAGGAACAGAATTGTGGACTTACTTAAGTCTGGCTCACCCTTGGGTACAACTTCAAAATACATGAAGGTGCCTCATTCATCTGCACAAACAATTATACGCAAGTACAAACAAGATGGGAAAGTCCAGCCATCATACTGCTCAGGAAGGAGACGGGTTCTGTGTCCCAGAGATAAATGTGGTTTGTTTCAACATGTCCATTTCAACCAAAGGACAAAAGCAAAAGACCTTGTGAAGATTATGGCGGAAGCTAGTAAGATTGTGTCAATATTCACAGCGAAATAAGTACTGTATCAACATGAGCTGAAAGGCCACTCTGCCAGGAAGAAGCCATTACTCCAAAAGAAACATAAAAAGCCTTATTCATAACCAAACCAGAAGAAACGAAAAAACATTTAAATAATTTAAGTTTAATCAAATAGCTGCCCCTACCTAGTAGTTGGGGTTTCATAAAGGGATGAATATATAGATAAAATATCACACGATAAGAGGTATTTTAAACAAGATATATATCAATTTTATTCAAGTAATATAAATATACAATATATGAGACTTATGGACAAAGGTGCAATGGGAACAGGATGTAAAACCAGCTAATCAGCTGTCATAGGGATGGAGGTAGACAGGAATGAGAAAGAAATACACTCGCTAGCCCTCCAAGCCGACAGTTATGCAGAGATATTACAAATAAATAGATGAAATATCATATAATTACCCCGAAAAAATGTATGGCAAAGTAATCACTTGTTGGTAAGCCAGAATGAGGTCTCAGTGAATAGACATATGTGCGTCAGCGACCGTGCCCAAGATACTGAAATAAGGTCTATAGTGGGTTTATATAATGGTGAAATCACCAATAATTGTCACTAGAGACGAAGATATTACAACTATAGGGGCAGAAATTGCTGACCACCCAGTATTCAGACAGAATAAGGGCGCACTATTAGATACAGATATACATATATCAAGTATTAGGCTGTATATGGGCAAAAAGTATTAGCCATACAGTGCCCAGATAAGATGAGGGCACTTAGTAACTATAAGTGTACATATGTCAAATAATAGGCAAATATTGTGTCTATATCTATTTATGACGTGGATAAGAAGGTCACATTACAGTAGTAGAGGATCACTATAATGACTGTAAGCGATAGCCTGCAGTATATAACAATAAGTGTGTGCAGGCATGAGCAATCAATAGTATATATAAGCTCAAACGTAAGGTTTTATGTGGCCATGTATTGTCCTAGCATAAATAGTTTCCATAATGGAATTACCGTTACCACGGTGTCGGAGCAATCCATAACCACAGTTATAATAGAACACATATATTTAGCCATTACCTTGTGCCATATTGATCAGGGAGCATAAAGTATCGGTAAGGAGGGAAGTGGGAGACAGCCCCGACGCGCGTTTCACCGCACTCAGCTTCGTCAGGAGGCGTGGTCTGTCCAGGGAATTGGGGGTTTAAATACCTCTGTGTATGGTTGGTGCACGAATCGGCGCTCAGTCCCGCATGATGCGCATCATAGGCGACACGGACGGCCAAGGCGCGCCGCAGGGAATGAAGAGGAGGACCGAGGTCATCGCTCCCCATCCCCATAGCGACGCGTCCTGCCCGCCGCGGCACCCACGAGATAAATACATACATATGCATATGCAAGTGGCCATAATGATTTGGGAGTATTTTTCATTCCTTGTGTCCATTAATTTTCTTTATCTCTGTATTCAAATTGGGGCCATAAATACTGTTAATCTAATATTAATTTATGCCCTCTATAGTACCGCCAATATATCTGTTCGGTTTTATTACCATCCTTTCCCTTATATACCTGCACAGTAAAACCTTTTCATCCTCTCTATCCTGTATGCACGCAGACGCTGTCCGCGCATGCGCTGTGGGTCGTGGGTGCCGCGGCGGGCAGGACGCGTCGCTATGGGGATGGGGAGCGATGACCTCGGTCCTCCTCTTCATTCCCTGCGGCGCGCCTTGGCCGTCCGTGTCGCCTATGATGCGCATCATGCGGGACTGAGCGCCGATTCGTGCACCAACCATACACAGAGGTATTTAAACCCCCAATTCCCTGGACAGACCACGCCTCCTGACGAAGCCGAGTGCGGTGAAACGCGCGTCGGGGCTGTCTCCCACTTCCCTCCTTACCGATACTTTATGCTCCCTGATCAATATGGCACAAGGTAATGGCTAAATATATGTGTTCTATTATAACTGTGGTTATGGATTGCTCCGACACCGTGGTAACGGTAATTCCATTATGGAAACTATTTATGCTAGGACAATACATGGCCACATAAAACCTGACGTTTGAGCTTATATATACTATTTATTGCTCATGCCTGCACACACTTATTGTTATATACTGCAGGCTATCGCTTACAGGCATTATAGTGATCCTCTACTACTGTAATGTGACCTTCTTATCCACGTCATAAATAGATATAGACACAATATTTGCCTATTATTTGACATATGTACACTTATAGTTACTAAGTGCCCTCATCTTATCTGGGCACTGTATGGCTAATACTTTTTGCCCATATACAGCCTAATACTTGATATATGTATATCTGTATCTAATAGTGCGCCCTTATTCTGTCTGAATACTGGGTGGTCAGCAATTTCTGCCCCTATAGTTGTAATATCTTCGTCTCTAGTGACAATTATTGGTGATTTCACCATTATATAAACCCACTATAGACCTTATTTCAGTATCTTGGGCACGGTCGCTGACGCACATATGTCTATTCACTGAGACCTCATTCTGGCTTACCAACAAGTGATTACTTTGCCATACATTTTTTCGGGGTAATTATATGATATTTCATCTATTTATTTGTAATATCTCTGCAGAACTGTCGGCTTGGAGGGCTAGCGAGTGTATTTCTTTCTCATTCCTGTCTACCTCCATCCCTATGACAGCTGATTAGCTGGTTTTACATCCTGTTCCCATTGCACCTTTGTCCATAAGTCTCATATATTGTATATTTATATTACTTGAATAAAATTGATATATATCTTGTTTAAAATACCTCTTATCGTGTGATATTTTATCTATATATTCATCCCTTTATGAAACCCCAACTACTAGGTAGGGGCAGCTATTTGATTAAACTTAAATTATTTAAATGTTTTTTCATTTCTTCTGGTTTGGTTATGTGTTTGGCTAGAGGTATGTCCCGAGTAGCCACGGTGACAATGTTTTAGGTTTAGATAAAAAGCCTTATTGTTTGCAGATGCAAACAGCAACACATACCTTAATTTTTGGAGACATGTCCTGTGGTCTCAAGAAACTAAATTGATTTTTTTTGTGCATAATGACCATCGTTACATTTTGAAGAAGAAGGGAAAAAAGGAGAAGCTTGAAAGCCTAAGAACACCATCCCAACTGTGAAACATGGGGGGTGGCAGCATCATGTTGTGGGTTTGTTTTGCTGCGGGAGGCACTGGTGCGCTTCACAAAATAGATGGCATCATGAGAAAAGAAGATTATGTGGCAACACTGAAGCAACATCTCAAGACATCAGCCAGGAAGTTAAAGCTTACTAACATTGTCACACAGTGAAGGCATAATCTTTCCAATTGACATCATTTAGTGATCAGATACTATACAGTTGGTCTAAAAAGTATCACCAAACTGCAGCTTGGGCAATTTATTGATGTGGTGGTTGCCTCTGATGGTAGCATGTTAAAGGCTATTTGTCTAAAAAATGACCCATTGTTTAAATAAAGCTTGCAACTTAAATATATATTAATTGGTGATGCAACCTTAGAATTCCAAATAAAGATGATTCCATGGAGGTTATTCAGAGATTAGATCAAGTCATCAAAGATCCAGATATGTACCTCATTGCATGCAATGTGTATCCCATTAATACTCATAATTAGGGTTGAGCGATACTTTCCGATATCCAAAAGTATCGGAATCGGAATGGTATCGCCGATACCATTAAAATATCGGCGATACCCGATACCGATACCAGAAGTCCCATGTAAGTCTAAGGGAACAAAATATCGGAATTAAAAAAAACCCATTCTTGCCTTGTTGGTTAATTGTACATGAAGGAAAACAACAAAGAGTAATGTACAATGTATTGTGGAAGGTTGAGGAGACATTAAAGGCATAGATGTTTAACCCAATCAATGGAATAGCATATATATATATTTTTTTTTTAAAGATGTTCGGATTGACGAATAAATTGACAATGTTGTTAACGTTTTTTCTATTTTGGCAAATATGTATATTTCACAACTTCCATGCTCTTCACCTTTTTAACTTTTCACACACTTTCTCCTTCATAATCTTCAGCAGCATCATCTTTTTCATCAAATTATTCTTCATCTTCACCTTCTTTATCTTCTTCTTAAACTTCTTGCTATTCATCTTTTTGTTAACATTACTCATATTCTTCTTATTAAACTATTATTCTTATTCATATTGTACTTCATCTTCTTCATCATATTCTTATTTGTGACAGAGAATCCTGTACTTGTAATCTGTAAAAGTATGAATTTTTCATCCTTCCGTTCTTGCTGTCACAAAAAATTTAAATTACAACAGTATTTGTCCGTGTTCAGTTTAGCCTGCAGCAGCAGGCATTTTCCAGGGGCACCACGAGGAGGAACGGACTCACCCCCATACACTGCTTAGTCTTCTTCTGCTTAGAATTTAGAGCATATATTTTGCTCTTCATTTTGGTCTTATACTTCATGTTCTTCTGCTTTTTGATCTTCTGCTTATTGTTCTTAAGTCTCTTGTTCTGTATCTTGCAGTTTGTCTTAACCTTCTTAGTCCTGTTTGGTAATCTTTTATTTCTTCTTTGTGATGGTGTTTAGGCTGGTTGGCTTGATGCTCGTCGTCCTTGTGGTCGTCATCTTCTTCGGGGTGGTCATCAGGGTCGTCGTCTTCATTGTTGGAGATCCAGAGTGATTACCCAAAAAAGCATTGAAAAAATCTTCAATTTGTAAATGTAGCAGAAGGTACAAGAGTCAATGCAAGTAACGAGGACCAGCTGACTGTGCTGGAACCCGGAGGGGCAGCAGAAGGAAAAGAGCCAATGGCACAACCGAGGACCAGCTGACGTTACTGGGACACGGTTACTAAGCAGGAGGTACCTGTGCTCCAAAGCACTACCAAGGACCAGCAGACGTTGCTGGAACTCGGATACCGAGATGGAGGCACCTAGGCCAAAGGCACTGCGGAGAACCAGCTGACGGTACTGGAACCCGGACGGGTAGCAGAAGGTACAAGAGCCAATGCAAGTAACGAGGACCAGCTGACTGTGCTGGAACCGGAGGGGCAGCAGAAGGAAAAGAGCCAATGGCACAACCGAGGACCAGCTGACGTTACTGGGACACGGTTACTAAGCAGGAGGTACCTGTGCTCCAAAGCACTACCAAGGACCAGCAGACGTTGCTGGAACTCGGATACCGAGATGGAGGCACCTAGGCCAAAGGCACTGCGGAGAACCAGCTGACGGTACTGGAACCCGGACGGGTAGCAGAAGGTACCCATGGAAATTTAAGATGACAGGCCGCGAGCCGGCCGCAGTTACCGAATCCCACAGTACTACAGTGGGTGATTGTCCTATTGTCACAACGGAAACAGCCTTTATTTGCATATCCCGCAGCACACATAGGAAGCACCTAAACTCCAAGCACCATAGAGTCGGCTAACCCGACCGCAACACGACAGGACAACTTATTGGAGGCTAAGTGACGTTTACACTGAGAGGAAACAGATGGCGTGCTGTAACCAGTCTGGGCAGGAGTGAGTACCCGTGCCAATGACACTTCCGAGCAACAACTGGCGGTGTTGTAGCCCAGGGATGAGAAGAGAACATGGTGGAGGCAGCAGGACTTTTTGCCGTTCACACAGCAGGGGAACAGCTGACATTACTGAACCCCAGTAACACAGGAGCAAGTGTAGACTGTGCTAACAGCACTTCCGAGCTACAACTGGCGGTGTTGTAGCCCAGGGATGAGAAGAGAACAGGGTGGAGGCAGCAGGACTTTTTGCCGTTCACACAGCAGGGGAACAGCTGACATTACTGAACCCCAGTAACACAGGAGCAAGTGTAGACTGTGCTAACAGCACTTCCGAGCTACAACTGGCGGTGTTGTAGCCCAGGGATGAGAAGAGAACATGGTGGAGGCAGCAGGACTTTTTGCCGTTCACACAGCAGGGGAACAGCTGACATTACTGAACCCCAGTAACACAGGAGCAAGTGTTCACTGTGCTAACAGCACTTCCGAGCTACAACTGGCGGTGTTGTAGCCCAGGGATGAGAAGAGAACATGGTGGAGGCAGCAGGACTTTTTGCTGTTCACACAGCAGGGGAACAGCTGACATTACTGAACCCCAGTAACACAGGAGCAAGTGTTCACTGTGCTAACAGCACTTCCGAGCTACAACTGGCGGTGTTGTAGCCCAGGGATGAGAAGAGAACATGGTGGAGGCAGCAGGACTTTTTGCCGTTCACACAGCAGGGGAACAGCTGACATTACTGAACCCCAGTAACACAGGAGCAAGTGTTCACTGTGCTAACAGCACTTCCGAGCTACAACTGGCGGTGTTGTAGCCCAGGGATGAGAAGAGAACATGGTGGAGGCAGCAGGACTTTTTGCCGTTCACACAGCAGGGGAACAGCTGACATTACTGAACCCCAGTAACACAGGAGCAAGTGTTCACTGTGCTAACAGCACTTCCGAGCTACAACTGGCGGTGTTGTAGCCCAGGGATGAGAAGAGAACATGGTGGAGGCAGCAGGACTTTTTGCCGTTCACACAGCAGGGGAACAGCTGACATTACTGAACCCCAGTAACACAGGAGCAAGTGTAGACTGTGCTAACAGCACTTCTGAGCTACAACTGGCGGTGTTGTAGCCCAGGGATGAGAAGAGAACAGGGTGGAGGCAGCAGGACTTTTTGCCGTTCACACAGCAGGGGAACAGCTGACATTACTGAACCCCAGTAACACAGGAGCAAGTGTTCACTGTGCTAACAGCACTTCCGAGCAACAACTGGCGGTGTTGTAGCCCAGGGATGAGAAGAGAACATGGTGGAGGCAGCAGGACTTTTTGCCGTTCACACAGCAGGGGAACAGCTGACATTACTGAACCCCAGTAACACAGGAGCAAGTGTTCACTGTGCTAACAGCACTTCCGAGCTACAACTGGCGGTGTTGTTGTCTCGACCACGCACCACAATTGTGGGTTTCCAGGGATATGGGGTACTCAGAGCCGAGCCCATGGAAGTCTATGGGGTTGTCACAGGTAGCGCTGGCTCGGTCTGTGTCCCTGGCGGTCAGGCGTATATTGGGAGGTATATTTACAGGGGATAGGTATATATACAGTTCGTGACGCCACCTGTAGTTCTCTGATCACTAAGACCAGCGCTGCTGTAGATCTCTGAGGGGATGGCGAGGCAGCTAGATGTCGGGTCCCCTACAGGTGGGACTCTTCCCTCAGGTCGATAGTTATGGTGGGGTTGTGCAGGGATGCAATCAAATAACTCAGTCTCACACATAGGAGCTTCTTCCCATACCTTTTACTTGTCAGATGATAAGGCAGGTCCCAGGGAGGCTGGTCGGGTGGAGGATATGCTTTGAGGCAACAGCTGAACAGGTTATGGGCCTCCTTGACTTTCAAAATGATGAGTACAACCAGCATAAAGCGTAGTTCACTCCAGAATCTCCAGCTTCTCCAAGCTGTACTGCCCGGTCAGTTTTGTGGTCGGAGTCTTCCGTTGAGAGAGCTGGGTTCCTAATGTGGTCCTGCAGTGACTCCAAGTTCCCACTCTCCCTGACCCCAGTTACGTACCGACATTCCAAGGGCTGCTTTCTGTAACCTAAGGTCCAGTAAGCCTCTGGTTTTTCTATCACTATGCCTGGAGCTATAGTGACGCTTCGGTCCCCAGTGACCGGTGACAATGTGCAGGATAATCCAATCCTAAGGCACTTCTGACTTCTTCCACTATGCCTTTCGCCCTGTCCGCGCTTGTAGCATAAGCACTCCACACTTCCTAGGGTAATGCAGGCTAGTCCCTTCTTTCTTCTTCCCAGAGCTTGCTAACAGGTGCTCAGTAATCTTCTAGTTCAGGAGCACGTCTCTGAACTCCACTGTCCTTGGGACAGGAGACTGAAGGTCCTGATGCTCACTCCTCTCTCTTTCTGCACAGACTGCACACTGGTGGGATGACTCACCACTGACTGACTCCTCTGCTGACTGAACTGACTGGCTGCATCTCACTAGCTTTTATATCCTATGGGTGTGTCTAAGTGTGTGATGGAGTGAATGTTTATTGAGCATTAACCCCTTCACCCCCAAGGGTGGTTTGCACGTTAATGACCGGGACAATTTTTACAATTCTGACCACTGTCTCTTTATGAGGTTATAACTCCGGAACGCTTCAACGGATCTTCGCGATTCTGAGAATGTTTCTCGTGACATATTGTACTTCATGTTAGTGGTAAAATTTCTTCCATATAACTTGCGTTTATTTTTAAAAATACGCAAATATGGCGAAAATTTTGAAAATTTAGCAATTTTAAAACTTTGAATTTTTATTCCCTTAAAACAGAGAAATATGTAACACAAAATAGTTAAGAAATAACATTTCCCACATGTCTACTTTACATCAGCACAATTTTGGAATCAAAATTTTTTTTTGTTAGGAAGTTATAAGGGTTAAAAGTTGACCAGCGATTTCTCATTTTTACAACAAAATTTACAAAGCCATTTTTTTTAGGGACCACCTCACATTTGAAGTCACTTTGAGGGGTCTACATGACAGAAAATACCCAAAAGTGACACCATTCTAAAAACTGCACCCCTCAAGGTACTCAAAACCACATTCAAGAAGTTTATTAACCCTTCAGGTGCTTCACAGGAACTAAAGCAACGTGGAAGGAAAAAATGAATATTTAACTTTTTAGCCACAAAAATGATCTTTTACAAACTTTTTTTTATTTTCACAAGGGTAAAAGGAGAAAATGGACAGATAAGGTTGTTATGCAATTTCTCCTGAGTACGCCAATACCCCATATGTGGGGGAAAACCACTGTTTGGGCACACGGCAGAGCTCGTAAGGGAAGGAGCGCCGTTTGACTTTTTCAAACTAAAATTGGCTGGAATTGAGATTGGACGCCATGTCGCGCTTGGAGAACCTCTGATGCGCCTAAACAGTGGAAACCCCCCACAAGTGACACCATTTTGGAAACTAGACCCCCTAAGGTACTTATCTAGATCTGTTGTGAGCACTTTGAACCCCCAAGTGTTTCACAAAAGTTTATAATGCCTGGGTGTGAAAAAAAAAAAAAAAAATTCCACAAAAATGATTTTTTAGTCCTAAATTTTTGAATTTTCCCAAGGAAATTGGACCCCAAAAGTTGTTGTCCAATTTGTCCTGAGTACGCTGATACCCCATATGTGGGGGTGGAAAACTGTTTGGGCGCACGGCAGGGCTTGGAAAGGAAGTAGTAACGTTTTGGAATGCAGACGTTGATGGGGGTCATGTTCCGTTTGCAGTGCCCCAGATGAGCCTAAACAGTGGAAATCCCCCACAAGTGACCCCATTTTGGAAACTAGACCCCCTAAGGAACTTATCTAGATCTTTGGTGAGCACTTTGAACCCCCAAGTGCTTACACAAGTTTATAATGCCCGGGCATGAAAATAAAAAATCCTATTTTTTTCCCACAAAAATTATCTTTTAGTCACTAATTTTTTATTTTCCCAAGGGTATCAGGAGAAATTGGACCACATAAGTTGTTGTCCAATTTGTCCTGAGTACGCTGATGCCCCATATGTGGGGGGGAACCACTGTTTGGGCGCACGGCAGAGCTCGGAAGGGAAGGAGCACCATTTGACTTTTTCCAACCAAAATTGGCTGGAATTGAGATTGGATGCCATGTTGCATTTGGAGAGCCCCTGATGTGCCTAAACAGTGGAAACCCCCCACAATGACCCCATTTGGGAAACTAGACCCCCTAAGGAACTTATCTAGATCTTTGGTGAGCAATTTGAACCCTCAAGTGCTTCACACAAGTTTATAACGTAGAGCCGTAAAATTTAAAAATCATATTTTTTCCACAAAAATGATCTTTTCACCCGAATTTTTATTTTTCCAAGGGTAACAAGACTCCAAAAGTTATTGTGCAATTTGTCCTGAGTACACTGATACCCCATATGTGGGGGTATACCACTGTTTGGGTGCATGGCAGAGTTTGGAAGGGAAGGAGCGCCATCTCACTTTTTCAACGCAGAATTGGCTGGACGCCATGTCGTGTTTGGAGAGCTCCTGATCTGCCTAAACAGTGGAAACCCCCACAAATGACACCATTTTGGAAACTAGACCCCTCAAGGAACTTATCTAGATGTGTGGTGAGAACTTTGAACCCCCAGGTGTTTCACTAAAGTTTATAACGTACAGCCTTAAAATAAAAAATCCTTTTTTTTTTTTTACAAAAATGATTTTTTCGCCCCCAATATTTTATTTTCACAAGGGTAACAGAAGAAATTGGAACCCAAAAGTTGTTGTCCAATTTGTCCTGAGTACGCTGATACCCAATATGTAGGAGAAAACTACTGTATGGGTGCACGTCAGGGCTCGGAAGGGAAGTAGTGACGTTTTGGATTGCAGACTTTGATGGAATGGTCTGGGGCGTCATGTCGCATTTGGAGAGCCCCTGATACGCCTAAACAGTTGAAACCCCCCACAAGTGACCCCATTTTGGAAAATAGACCCCACAAGGAACTTATCTAGATGTGTGGTGAGCACTTTGAACCCCGAAGTGCTTCACAGAAGTTTATAACGCACAGCCGTAAAAATAAAAAATCCTTTTTTTTTTTACAAAAATGATTTTTTTCGCCCCCAATATTTTATTTTCACAAGGGTAACAGGAGAAATTGGACCCCAAAAGTTGTTGTCCAATTTGTCCTGAGTACGCTGATACCCAATATGTGGGAGAAAACTACTGTATGGGCGCATGTCAGGGCTCGGAAAGGGAAGTAGTGACGTTTTGGATTGCAGACTTTGATGGAATGGTCTGGGGGCGTCATGTCGCATTTGGAGAGCCCCTGATGCGCCTAAACAGTGGAAACCCCCCACAAGTGACCCCATTTTGGAAAATAGACCTCACAAGGAACTTACCTAGATGTGTGGTGAGCACTTTAAACCCCGAAGTGCTTCACAGAAGTTTATAACGCACAGCCGTAAAAATAAAAAATCCTTTTTTTTTTTACAAAAATGATTTTTTCGCCCCCAATATTTTATTTTCACAAGGGCAACAGGAGAAATTGGACCCCAAAAGTTGTTGTCCAATTTGT
The DNA here is from genome assembly GCA_033576555.1 of Oophaga sylvatica. Classification (NCBI taxonomy): domain Eukaryota; kingdom Metazoa; phylum Chordata; class Amphibia; order Anura; family Dendrobatidae; genus Oophaga; species Oophaga sylvatica. Next base: position 16,513 of record JARQOD010009157.1, on the reverse strand, counting down.
CCTGAGTACGCTGATACCCAATATGTGGGAGAAAACTACTGTATGGGCGCATGTCAGGGCTCGGAAAGGGAAGTAGTGACGTTTTGGATTGCAGACTTTGATGGAATGGTCTGGGGGCGTCATGTCGCATTTGGAGAGCCCCTGATGCGCCTAAACAGTGGAAATCCCCAACAAGTGACCCCATTTTGGAAAATAGACCCCACAAGGAACTTATTTAGATGTGTGGTGAGCGCTATGAAGCCCCAAGTGCTTCACAGAAGTTTATAATGTACAGCCGTAAAAACAAAAAAATCTTATTTTTTTTACAAAAATAATATTTTCGCCCCCAGTTTTTTATTTTCCCAAGGGTAACAGAAGAAATAGGACAAATTTCACAATAACTCTTGGGGTCCAGAGTACGCTGATACCCCATATGTGGGGATAAACTACTGTTTGGACGCATGGCAGAGCTCAGAAGTGAAGGAGCACCGTTTGACTTTTTCAACGCAGAATTGGCTGGAATGGAGATCAGACGCCATGTCACATTTGGAGAGCCCCTGATGTGCCTAAACAGCGGAAACCCCCCAATTCTAACTCCAACCCTAACCCCAACACACCCCTAACCCTAGTCCCAACCCTAATCCCAACCCTAACCCTAATCCTAACTCTAACCCTAATCCTAACTTTAGCGCCAACCCTAACCCTAACTTTAGCCGAAACCCTAACCCTAACCCTAATGGGAAAATGGAAATAAATACATTTTTTTTATTTTATTATTTTTCCCTAACTAAGGGGGTGATAAAGGGGGGTTTGATTTACTATTTATAGCGGTTTTTATGATTGGCAGCTGTCACGCTAAAAGACGCTTTTTATTGCAAAAAGTAGTTTTTGCATCGCCACATTTTGAGAGCTATAATTTTTGCATATTTTGGCCCACAATGTCATGTGAGGTCTTAATTTTTGTGGGACGAGGTGACGCTTTTATTGGTACCATTTTTGAGCACGTGACATTTTTTGATCGCTTTTTATTTCGATTTTTGGGAGGTTAGAATGAACAAAAATCAGCAATTCATGAATTTCTTTTGGGGAGGCGTTTTTATTGTTCCGCGTGTGGTAAAATCGATAAAGCAGTTTTATTCTTCGGGTCAGTACGATTATGGCGATACCTCATTTATATAATTTTTTATGTTTTGGCGCTTTTATAGAATAAAAACAATTTTATATAAAAAATAATTATTTTTGCATCGCTTTATTCTGCGAGCTATAACTTTTTATTTTTTTGCTGATGATGCTGTGTGTGGCTCGATTTTTGCGGGACAAGATGACGTTTTCAGCGGTACCATGTTTATTTATATCCTTCTTTTTGATCGCGTGTTATTCCACTTTTTGTTCAGCGGTATGATGATAAAGCACTGATTTTTTGCTTCGTTTTTATTTTTTATTTTTTAAGGGGTTCACAAAAGGGGTTAACTAGTGGGACAGTTTTATAGGGGGGGTCGTTACGGACGCGGCGATACCATATATGTGTACTTTTATTGTTTTATTTTTTTATTTACAATAAGTAATGAATTTATTGGGGAATATTTTTTTTTTTTTTTTGGATTTTTTTTTACACATGTTTATTTTTACTTTTTTTTACTTTTTTACTTTGTCCCAGGGTGGGACATCACTGTATTTCATCAGATCGCTGGTGTGACAGTGTGCACAGCACTCTGTCACACCAGCGATGTGACAGGCAGTGCAGGACGCTTCCTCATGCCTGCTCTCGGCAGGCACTGAGGAAGCCGCCTCCCTCCAGGACCCCAGCGCCATCTTGGATCCGGGTCCTGGGAGGGAGGAAGCCCTCAGAGCAGCGCGATCACATCGCGCTGGTCTGAGGGTCTCAGGGGGGCGCGCAGGGAGCCCCCTGCCTGCGCGATCCTCCCCTGTGCCCCCAGTACACCGCGATCATGTTTGATCGCGGTGTGCAAGGGGTTAATGTGCCGGGAGCGGTCCGTGACCGCTCCTGACACACAGTCACGGGTGTCAGCTGTGATAATCAGCTGACACCCGGCGGCGATTAGCTGCGCTCCCTCCGGGAGCGCAGCTAATCGCCTATGACGTACTATCCCGTCCATGGTCAGAATGGCACGGGTTTTATGGACAGGATAGTACGTCTAATGTCAGAGAGGGGTTAAACTGTTACCTCTCCACACATCCTCCAGGGTACTGCGTGTGCCTTCACACCAGGGCTACACATTGTAGCCCAGGGATGAGAAGAGAACATGGTGGAGGCAGCAGGACTTTTTGCCGTTCACACAGCAGGGGAACAGCTGACATTACTGAACCCCAGTAACACAGGAGCAAGTGTAGACTGTGCTAACAGCACTTCCGAGCAACAACTGGCGGTGTTGTAGCCCAGGGATGAGAAGAGAACATGGTGGAGGCAGCAGGACTTTTTGCCGTTCACACAGCAGGGGAACAGCTGACATTACTGAACCCCAGTAACACAGGAGCAAGTGTTCACTGTGCTAACAGCACTTCCGAGCAACAACTGGCGGTGTTGTAGCCCAGGGATGAGAAGAGAACATGGTGGAGGCAGCAGGACTTTTTGCCGTTCACACAGCAGGGGAACAGCTGACATTACTGAACCCCAGTAACACAGGAGCAAGTGTTCACTTTGCTAACAGCACTTCCGAGCTACAACTGGCGGTGTTGTAGCCCAGGGATGAGAAGAGAACATGGTGGAGGCAGCAGGACTTTTTGCCGTTCACACAGCAGGGGAACAGCTGACATTACTGAACCCCAGTAACACAGGAGCAAGTGTTCACTGTGCTAACAGCACTTCCGAGCTACAACTGGCGGTGTTGTAGCCCAGGGATGAGAAGAGAACATGGTGGAGGCAGCAGGACTTTTTGCCGTTCACACAGCAGGGGAACAGCTGACATTACTGAACCCCAGTAACACAGGAGCAAGTGTAGACTGTGCTAACAGCACTTCCGAGCTACAACTGGCGGTGTTGTAGCCCAGGGATGAGAAGAGAACATGGTGGAGGCAGCAGGACTTTTTGCCGTTCACACAGCAGGGGAACAGCTGACATTACTGAACCCCAGTAACACAGGAGCAAGTGTTCACTGTGCTAACAGCACTTCCGAGCAACAACTGGCGGTGTTGTAGCCCAGGGATGAGAAGAGAACAGGGTGGAGGCAGCAGGACTTTTTGCCGTTCACACAGCAGGGGAACAGCTGACATTACTGAACCCCAGTAACACAGGAGCAAGTGTTCACTGTGCTAATGTGTAGCCCTGGTGGTAGGCACACGCAGTACCCTGGAGAGTGTATGGCGAGACGGCGGCTTAATGCTCAATATGCATTCACTCGACACACACTAGACACACCCCTAGGGTAGTGAAGTATACTCTAGAGGAGTGGTCAAGGTAGTAGGTGTTAGAGTGATGAGTCTAGTTCCTGTCTTTGGACAGTGAGGACGTGTGGAGTGGAGTCTAGAATTCTTGTGAGGAGACGTTTGGAGGGAAGAAAGAATCTAGCCTGCTTCATCCCAGTTCATATCGTGGAGTCTGGTATAGGTGTTTGGAATACACCTTAGTCTAGTCAGAGCTGTATCACCTTCACAATACACACTGAGGAAGGAAGAAGTATTAGCACAGAAAAGCCTTCAGCACCCCTGTCTAGAGGACGGTATCAGGTTCAGAGACGTGCTCCTGCCTGTGATAACTGAGCGTCTGTGGCTAACTTCATTGGAAGGAAAAGGAAAGAAGTGACTGCTCGACCCTTGGCTAGTTTTGAGTGCTTATGTTACCAGCGTGGACAAGGCGAAAGGCAAGTGGATTATAGGATTAGTGCTACAGGATTGCAGAAGTCCAGCACGTTTCTACCGGTCACTGGGGACCGAAGAGTCACTGTTGTTTCAGGCACGGTGACAGGAAAACCAGGAATCTACCGGACCCTAGGTCGCGGCAGACAAGCCCCTTATAGTCAGTACGTAGCTGGGGTCAGGGGGAGTGAAGACTTTGGAGTTCTGCAGGACCACGTAAGAATTCAGCTCCTTCACAGGAAGGCCCCTAACACTAAGCTGACTGGGCAGGTACAGCTTTGGATAAGCTGGAGAATTGAGGGAACTACGCTTCATGCTAGTTGCACTCGTCATATTGGAGATAAAGGAGGCCCCTAACTTGTCCAGCTGCCGTCTCAAGATACACTCTCCTTGGATCAGCCTCCCTGGGACCTGCCTTAACATCTTGCAAGTAAAGGTATGGAAAGACGCTGACCGTGTGAGACTGTGTTCTTTAACCGCACTCGACTTCACAACTCACATAGACTTTGAGGGACCAGTCCCACCTGTAGGGGACCCGACATCTAGCTGCCTCACCATCCCTCAGAGATCTACAGCAGCGCTGGTACTAATTACCAGAATACTACAGGTGGCGTCACGAACTGTACATAAATCAATCCCCTGTAAATACATCCCCAACATACGCCAGACCGCCAGGGCCACAGACCGAGCCACAGCTACCTGTGACAAAAACCCCCATAGACTTCCATGGGCTCGGCTCTGAGTACCCCATTGCCCTGGTAACCCACAATTGTGGTGGCGGGTCGACACAAATTGGCGTCACGAACAGGATGCGAAACTCGCGAAATTGCGAGCCCTGTGTGCCTAAGAACTTGTTTTTGTGAAAAGGACTGTTTGCACTTTTGGCGCCAAAATCGCCATTTTTGTCGCCATATTCGCGCCCTCAGGCGCTGGAGAAGAAGGTGGGCGTACCTTCGTGGGCGTCTACCCCCTGTGGCGCGAAGAAAATGCCTGCCCTCTCAAAGTGCTACTATAACATGCGGTCCTGCCCTACAGCAAAGGAGGTCCGCCTCCTCTTCACCTTCCCTGCGAGGAGGAGGAGACGCAAACCCCACCTCCACGGAAGAGACCGGATGTCTCCGCAGAAAGAAGAGAGAATCTTCTGGAACATGATGGAGGCAGGACGTGCGCAGCCGAGTGGGGCAGCGGAGGAAGGCAGGCCCCGTGCCCCCGCCAAGCTGCCATCGGCATCGGAGACTTATGCGATCCTGCACCTGCAACAGGCGTTGCTAGAGCTCCAGGAGGAGAACGCCTGCCTAAAGAAGAAGTTCCAACCTGGACTGGAGGAGATTGAGAGACGCCGGTGTAACCTGCTGAAGTGGCAACTAACGAACACGGCGTCCCCTCCCCTCAACGAACCCCCACGATTCCAAGTACCGAAGAGTCTGCTGCTCAAGGCGAAGGAGCAACCGGAGGCTGCCCCCGAAAGTACCGTTCCCGATCCCACTGGTGAAGCGGTGGACGCGGAGGAGGTTGAGGAGGTACAGCCAATCCCGGAACGCCCGCCCGGCCAAGAGGCCGCAGCAGATTATCGGTCCCCGGCAGGGACACCGGAGGGGTCCTGTCCGTCACTACCAGATGTGGACTGGGACGAAATGGCGCGCCTGGATGACGTCGCCTACACCGCCCAGTGGGAGCAAGAATGGCGGAGTCGTGAGGAGAAAAAGAGGCGTCAGCAGGAGGAGGAGCAGAAAATCCAGAAGAACCGTCAGCGACAGTATGCCGAGCTGATTGCCGACAAGGAGACTGTCCGTCGCGACAAAGGTACCTTACGGGAACCGCGGCGGCGGGGGTGTGTGGCTGAGTTCCAGCTCCGGAAGGGCTGGGGCTTTATCCGTGAACCGGGCCTCTACCCAGCGGTCTTCGTCAGCAGGCGTGACGTGGAATCTCACCTGCCACAAGGCCATCCCGGGAGGGACTTAGTAAACGGCGATATAGTCACCTATACGCGGCATTGGGGAATGAAGGGGTGGTATGCCCTGAATGTCGCCATCGTCCGCGACCCCGTCCCAGACGCAGGTATCGTCACCATTACCGCAGCGTCCCCGTTCCCAGTTCAAGCAGCATCCGGCCGTGCCCCAGCATCGCCCCCTGCAAAGTCATCGCAACTAGCGACCCAAAGTTCATCGCAAGTTAAAGCCACCTCCACATCGCAACATGCGACCCGGTCTAGATCACAAACCCTGACGCGGTCTATATCGTTGACTGTGATGGTGACGCAATCGGTGTCACGCGGAGAGAGTATACCCGTTGCGCCCCTAGAGGTTCGCACCAGAACTGTCGCGACCCAGACCCTGATCGCAGCACATGATTTGCTGGTCCTGGGATCAAGGGCCCATTGCATCATTCCAGCCCTGGAGTGAAAGATGTAGTGGAAGGTGTATTATTAGAAGATGAATAAATAGTAAGAAATGTGGTGAGATCCCTATCGGATCTACCAAAAGTAAAAAAGCAAAAAGTTTAAAATGTTTTGAAAAAGTTTTGCACAGGTTATATATAGTGAATATATATTTCTAATTATAGAATGCCCGGCTGGGTAATTGGTAAATGATAGATGATAAATGATAAACAGTTGCACTTTTATAATGTGATTTAATATATTATGTCTTTCTTTACAAATGGACTTTTGAGGTTAAGGACTATGCTAACCCGGAACTTTCTTGTACATAGTTGCGCTTCGGTGCCCTATCTTGGTTTTACAAAAACCATCCATAACTACCTCTGAAAAACAAAACCCGTATGGTGTGGCACTGAGTGAGGTCTGCAATCGGACGTCCTGCAGCCCACCCAGGACCCACGTTGAAGGTTTGGTGCGGGTCCTTCACAAGTATATTGTATATTTATTTATTGAATGCTATTTGTATTTTTCTATAAAAGTTTGTAACGTTCAAGGTGTTCTTACCTCCCGGATGGGAAGATGTTATTGTTATTGTTATTGCATAAACAAAATGTCTTTTGTATTTCACAGCCCGGGAGTGCTGTCATTTACCATGGGGGAATGTGTAGCCCTGGTGGTAGGCACACGCAGTACCCTGGAGAGTGTATGGCGAGACGGCGGCTTAATGCTCAATATGCATTCACTCGACACACACTAGACACACCCCTAGGGTAGTGAAGTATACTCTAGAGGAGTGGTCAAGGTAGTAGGTGTTAGAGTGATGAGTCTAGTTCCTGTCTTTGGACAGTGAGGACGTGTGGAGTGGAGTCTAGAATTCTTGTGAGGAGACGTTTGGAGGGAAGAAAGAATCTAGCCTGCTTCATCCCAGTTCATATCGTGGAGTCTGGTATAGGTGTTTGGAATACACCTTAGTCTAGTCAGAGCTGTATCACCTTCACAATACACACTGAGGAAGGAAGAAGTATTAGCACAGAAAAGCCTTCAGCACCCCTGTCTAGAGGACGGTATCAGGTTCAGAGACGTGCTCCTGCCTGTGATAACTGAGCGTCTGTGGCTAACTTCATTGGAAGGAAAAGGAAAGAAGTGACTGCTCGACCCTTGGCTAGTTTTGAGTGCTTATGTTACCAGCGTGGACAAGGCGAAAGGCAAGTGGATTATAGGATTAGTGCTACAGGATTGCAGAAGTCCAGCACGTTTCTACCGGTCACTGGGGACCGAAGAGTCACTGTTGTTTCAGGCACGGTGACAGGAAAACCAGGAATCTACCGGACCCTAGGTCGCGGCAGACAAGCCCCTTATAGTCAGTACGTAGCTGGGGTCAGGGGGAGTGAAGACTTTGGAGTTCTGCAGGACCACGTAAGAATTCAGCTCCTTCACAGGAAGGCCCCTAACACTAAGCTGACTGGGCAGGTACAGCTTTGGATAAGCTGGAGAATTGAGGGAACTACGCTTCATGCTAGTTGCACTCGTCATATTGGAGATAAAGGAGGCCCCTAACTTGTCCAGCTGCCGTCTCAAGATACACTCTCCTTGGATCAGCCTCCCTGGGACCTGCCTTAACATCTTGCAAGTAAAGGTATGGAAAGACGCTGACCGTGTGAGACTGTGTTCTTTAACCGCACTCGACTTCACAACTCACATAGACTTTGAGGGACCAGTCCCACCTGTAGGGGACCCGACATCTAGCTGCCTCACCATCCCCTCAGAGATCTACAGCAGCGCTGGTACTAATTACCAGAATACTACAGGTGGCGTCACGAACTGTACATAAATCAATCCCCTGTAAATACATCCCCAACATACGCCAGACCGCCAGGGCCACAGACCGAGCCACAGCTACCTGTGACAAAAACCCCCATAGACTTCCATGGGCTCGGCTCTTGAGTACCCCATTGCCCTGGTAACCCACAATTGTGGTGGCGGGTCGACACACTAACAGCACTTCCGAGCTACAACTGGCGGTGTTGTAGCCCAGGGATGAGAAGAGAACATGGTGGAGGCAGCAGGACTTTTTGCCATTCACACAGCAGGGGAACAGCTGACATTACTGAACCCCAGTAACACAGGAGCAAGTGTAGACTGTGCTAACAGCACTTCCGAGCTACAACTGGCGGTGTTGTAGCCCAGGGATGAGAAGAGAACATGGTGGAGGCAGCAGGACTTTTTGCCGTTCACACAGCAGGGGAACAGCTGACATTACTGAACCCCAGTAACACAGGAGCAAGTGTTCACTGTGCTAACAGCACTTCCGAGCAACAACTGGCGGTGTTGTAGCCCAGGGATGAGAAGAGAACAGGGTGGAGGCAGCAGGACTTTTTGCCGTTCACATAGCAGGGGAACAGCTGACATTACTGAACCCCAGTAACACAGGAGCAAGTGTTCACTGTGCTAACAGCACTTCCGAGCAACAACTGGCGGTGTTGTAGCCCAGGGATGAGAAGAGAACATGGTGGAGGCAGCAGGACTTTTTGCCGTTCACACAGCAGGGGAACAGCTGACATTACTGAACCCCAGTAACACAGGAGCAAGTGTTCACTGTGCTAACAGCACTTCCGAGCTACAACTGGCGGTGTTGTAGCCCAGGGATGAGAAGAGAACATGGTGGAGGCAGCAGGACTTTTTGCCGTTCACACAGCAGGGGAACAGCTGACATTACTGAACCCCAGTAACACAGGAGCAAGTGTTCACTGTGCTAACAGCACTTCCGAGCTACAACTGGCGGTGTTGTAGCCCAGGGATGAGAAGAGAACATGGTGGAGGCAGCAGGACTTTTTGCCGTTCACACAGCAGGGGAACAGCTGACATTACTGAACCCCAGTAACACGGGAGCAAGTGTAGACTGTGCTAACAGCACTTCCGAGCTACAACTGGCGGTGTTGTAGCCCAGGGATGAGAAGAGAACATGGTGGAGGCAGCAGGACTTTTTGCCGTTCACACAGCAGGGGAACAGCTGACATTACTGAACCCCAGTAACACAGGAGCAAGTGTTCACTGTGCTAACAGCACTTCCGAGCTACAACTGGCGGTGTTGTAGCCCAGGGATGAGAAGAGAACATGGTGGAGGCGCAGGACTTTTTGCCGTTCACACAGCAGGGGAACAGCTGACATTACTGAACCCCAGTAACACAGGAGCAAGTGTTAGACTGTGCTAACAGCACTTCCGAGCTACAACTGGCGGTGTTGTAGCCCAGGGATGAGAAGAGAACATGGTGGAGGCAGCAGGACTTTTTGCCGTTCACACAGCAGGGGAACAGCTGACATTACTGAACCCAGTAACACAGGAGCAAGTGTTCACTGTGCTAACAGCACTTCCGAGCAACAACTGGCGGTGTTGTAGCCCAGGATGAGAAGAGAACAGGGTGGAGGCAGCAGGACTTTTTGCCGTTCACACAGCAGGGGAACAGCTGACATTACTGAACCCCAGTAACACAGGAGCAAGTGTTCACTGTGCTAACAGCACTTCCGAGCTACAACTGGCGGTGTTGTAGCCCAGGGATGAGAAGAGAACATGGTGGAGGCAGCAGGACTTTTTGCCTTCACACAGCAGGGGAACAGCTGACATTACTGAACCCCAGTAACACAGGAGCAAGTGTGACTGTGCTAACAGCACTTCCGAGCTACAACTGGCGGTGTTGTAGCCAGGGATGAGAAGGGGGGGGGGGGGGGGGGGGGGGGGGGGGGGGGGGGGGGGGGGGGGGGGGGGGGGGGGTAGCACAACGGCGGTGTTGTCCCAGAGAGAGAAAGGGCAGCAGACTTTTTGTCACAGCAGGACAGCTGACATTACGACCTAAGAAGTGTACTGTGCTAACAGCACTTCGAGCTACAACTGGCGGTGTTGTAGCCGGATGAGAAGAGAACATGGTGGAGCGCAGACTTTTTGCCGTCACACAGCAGGAAAGCTGACATTACTGAACCAGTAACACAGAGCAAGTGTACTGTGTACGCACTTCGAGCACAATGGGTGTTGTGCCGGGTGAAAGAGAACAGGTGAGGAGCGACTTTTTGCGTTCACAGCAGGAACGCTGACATTACTGAACCCCAGTAACAGGACAAGTGTACTGTGTAAACACTTCGAACATGCGGTGTTGTAGCCAGGGTGAAAGAGACATGGTGAGGCGCAGGATTTTTGCGTTACACAGCAGGGGACACGATTACTGAACCCATAACACAGGAGCAGTGTTCACTGGTAACAGCACTTCGAGCTAACTGCGGTGTTGTGCCGGATGAGAAAAAATGGTGGGGGCAGCAGACTTTTGCGTTCAAAAAGCAGGGGAACGTGACTTATGCCCATAACACAGGGCAAGTGTTCCTGTGTAACAGCATTCCCGAGTACAATGGCGGTGTTTTTACCCCAGGGAGAAAAGGAACGGGTTTGGAGGGCGGACTTTTTGTGTTACACAGAGGGGAACAGCGCTTTCTAAAACCCAGTAACACGGGAGCAAGTGTTCCTGTGCAAAACAGCATTCGAGCAAAAAATGGGGGTGTTGTGGGCCAGGATGAAAAGGAACAGGGTTGAGGCACAGGTTTTTTTGCTTTCCCAACAGCGGGGAACAGCGACATTATAAACCCCAGTAAAAAGGAAAAAAGGGTTCACGTGCTAACAGCATTCCCGAGCTAAACGGGGTGTTGTACCCAGGGTTGAGAAGAGAAATGGGGGAAGGAGCAGGATTTTTCCCCGTTCAACGCGGGGAAAACAGCTGAAATTCTGAACCAAGTAAAAAGGAGAAAGGTGTTCACTGTGTAACAGCACTTGAGTAAACGGGCGTGTTGTAGCCCAGGGTGAAAAGGGAAAACTGGTGGGGGCAGGGACTTTTTGCCGTTCACACGCGGGGAAACGGGATTATAAACCCCAGTAACACGGAGCAAGTGTAGATGTGCAAACGCACTTCGAGCTACAACTGGCGGGTTGTACCCCAGGGATGAAAAAGAGAAAGGGTGGGGCAGCAGGACTTTTTTGCGTTCAACAAGGGGAACAGGGCATTATGAACCCCGAACACAGGGAAAAGTGTTCACGTGCTAACAGCATTCCCGAGAAAAACTGGCGGTGTTGTAGCCCGGGTGAGAAGGAAAAACAGGGTGGGGGCAGAGGATTTTTTGCCGTTCACACAGCAGGGGAACAGCGAAATTTACTAAACCCCCGTAAACAGGAGCAAGTGTTCACTGTTTAACAGCACTTCCGAGCAAAAAACTGGCGGTGTTGTAGCCAGGGATGAGAAGAGAACATGGTGGGAGGCGAGGACTTTTTCCCGTTCACAAGCGGGGAAAGGACATTACTAAACCCCCGTAAAACACAGGAGCAAGTGTTCACTGTGTAAAGCACCCCGAGCTACAACTGGCGGTGTTGTGCCAGGGATGGAAGGAACATGGTGGAGGCAGAGGATTTTTCCCGTTAACAGGGGGAAAAGCTGAATTATAAACCCCCGTAAACAGGAGCAAGTGTGACTGTGTAACAGCACTTCGGCTAAATGGCGGGTTGTAGCCAGGGATGAGAAGGAAAGGGGGAGGCAGCAGGGGATTTTTGGTTAAACCGAGGGGGAAAGTGACTTACTGAACCCCAGTAAAAGGAGCAGTGTTCACTGTCTAACAGCATTTGTCAGTGTGCTTTGGGGAAAGTGTCGCGTTTGCACATTTTGACTTCTCACAGTGTTTGTGTTTCTTTGTTTTTGGCAGCTAGGGGAAAATTCTGTCGTGCTCGGTGGGGGACTGGGTGCATTTTTCCCCCCGGCTGCTTTTGGTTTTTTTGATTGGTTTCCCTTTAAAAATTCGGGTTGTTGTTGGGGAGTTGCCAGTAAAACCCTTCTGAGACCACAAGGGGAATAATCGTATAGACTTTAGTTGTGAGCTTTTAGTTGTTCTAAGTAAAATTGGTTAGAGTTTTTTTCCCCAGCCATTAGTTCTTTGGTGTTGGTGTGTATGCAAGCGAGTGTTTCTGTTGTCTTTATTTTAATCTGTGTTTTTAGCGAGATCACCCCTATCCTTTGGGGGTAGTCGGACCCTTCTTAGGACTGATTACAGGGTTCGGGTTGATGGAGACAGGGTTGGTTGGAGATTTGGACCTCTGCCCTTTTATCAGTCCTCCAAGGTGGGGGGTTAGTTGGGGCCCCCATTTTTGGGTCGGTTAGACCCCGGTCCCCTTTTTCTGTTTATCAAAAAGTCCTAAGTTAACCTGAGTTCAGCAGATATCGGTCGGAAAATCTTTTCTTACTTACATGCTGTGTTGCTATACTAGTTTTGGGATAGATGTTGTTCCTGTATTAATAGTTTACTGACTTGTTAAAACATTTCTTAGAAGGTGACAACCCCCCCCCCCCCCAGAAAACAATGGCGGTGTTGTAGCCAGGGATGAAAAGGGAAAAAGGGGTGGAGGCGCAGGATTTTTTCCCTTTCAAAGGGGGAACAGTGACTTTACTAAACCCCCAGTAAACAGGAGAAAGTGTAGACTGTGCTAAAGCACTTCCGAGTAAAGGCGGTGTTGTAGCCGGGTAAAGGGGAGTTTAAAACATATAAAGTATTTTCCTTTTGTGTAAATTTAAAAAGTCTTTTCCCCAAAAAAGAGAAATTTAAATTTGTACCAAAAGATGATGATTTAATAAAAAATATATGTAAAAATTAAAAAATTTTCAAAATAACGCATAATTAACTGTTGAAAAACAATGCAAACCACAATTAAAATAGGGTTAAATAATCTGTTTAAAGGTTTAAAATAAAAGCATTTAAATAACTCAAAAATCCATTAATGATGGGTAAATAACAGTATGTAAACCATTTTTTTTTGTAGAAATGAATGGCTGACTTTAAAAAATAATGAATTCAAGTTTTTTTTGACATTCATAAAACTTTACATTTGGGGAAAATAAACTACAATTTTTTAAAAAAATATCTAAATTTTTCCATCTGTAATACTGTAATTGTCCCAATCATTTATATTAACAAAACGAAAATTTAAAAAGTGCATAGTGCGGTGAAAACAGATTTTTCCCGAGGGACTTGCAAGAGGGACAACGGATAGTAAGGTATTTTAGATGAGTTGCATGCCAAGATGGGAATGGGATGTAATACTGTCCCTAATAAAGTGGGTTAACTACATCCTTTTTTTTATTGTTTTTTTAAAAGGTTACGTGATGTATGGTTGGCCCCTTTGTTTGGAGACAGATGGCTTCCGCTGTGAGCTTTGGGTATTGGAGGTCTGTAGTTTATGACGCGAAAACATTCACGGTGCGCATGTTTCATCGAAAGGGTTTCCCGCAAAAAAGGGTTGTCTGATGTTTATCAAAAAATGCATTTGATGAAACATCCCGAGTCCCTTTTACAAAACAAGCTCAAGAAAAACGAGGGGCCCAAAGCTGTTTTGTTAAGGTACGTATTATATGACATTGTACGTTCGTATTCGTTGATAAATATATATCATTCACGTATTCATCTTTGTCGTTTTTCAGCCCCATTAGGGGTATTATTTTGCTATTGGACTATCCCTATTGACTTTACCAAGAAATGCTGATTTTTGTAAGCGATTATCTGTTTCATGAAGGCCCTTTATGATAGGGGGCTGTTAATTTCTAATCAAATATGTATTTTTTAAATGCCAAAAATATAAGTATTTTGAAGGGGGGCTTTCCCTACATGATTTTGCCAAATATTCAGTGTACTCCGTCCCTTAATCAACATTGGTTATTTATTTTCTTTTATGCTTTTATTTTAAAGGCAAGAAATGAAGTTAACCTTCGCACTGAGCGTTGTCAAAGTTCAACCCCAAAATTTTGCACTTCCAACATTGCGATTGGGTTCATGATGTGAGTGGTTTGTCTAAAACTATGGAGTGACAAGGTTGACCATAGTTATCCTATGCATAAATGGATTTTTTGTTTGCTTTGTTTTCGAATTTTGGGTATCTGTAATAAATGTCCATTTATTTTGTTACAGATTTTTGACAAAGAAAATATTTTATGGTTTGAAAAATTGACGTTTAAAAAGTTTAAGTTAGAAAATCAGGGTTTTGCCTTATTATGTGTAGCACAGGACACTTTGAGTGTCGGTTTTTTTCCATGATTAGGTGCTAGGTATTTTTCCGGACACACGCAGGGGAACAGCAGGGTTATGAACCCCCCAAACCCTCACGGGTTGTTTTTTGTGATTAACACTTCTGAGCGCAAGGGGGGTTGAAGCCCGGGTCAAGGAGGGGGTAGGGCAGAGGCCTAGTTTGGGTTTGAGTTGAAATTTATTAGCAGCAGTAATTTTTGCCCGAAAAAAGCAGGGGAAAGCGGGTTACTGAAAAACCCCCAAAACATCACGATTTTTTTTATGTGCTCAAACATTCTGAGCGCAAATGGCGCTTTGAAGCCAGGGGGGGCAAGGAGGGTTTTAGGGAGAGGTGATGAGACTTTTAGTTGAAGTTTTGTTTGCAGCAGTAATTTTTGCCAGAAAAAGAGGGGAAGAGGCGTTTCTGACCCCCCAAACACATCAGCGATTGTTTTATGTGCATCTAAACTTTGAGCGCAATGGGTGTGAAGCCCGGGTCAAGGGGGTGTAGCAGAGGCCCGTTGAGAGTTTGAAGTTTAAGTTGTAGTTGCAGCAGTAATTTTTCAGGACACCGCAGGGGGAACGCAGGCGTTTACTGAAACCCCAAACACATCAGCGTTGTTTTCATTGGGCATTAACACTTTGGGCAATGGCGCTGTTTAAAACCCAGGGGCAAGGGGGTGTAGGGGGGCCTATATGGAGTTTGAAGTTGAAGTTGTAGGGTTGCAGCAGTAATTTTTTCCCGACCACAGCGGGGAACAGAGGCGTTACGAACCCCCCAAACCATCAGCGATGTTTTCATTGTGCAAATTAAAAACTTTGAGGCAACTGGGTGTTGAAGCCCCGGGTCAAGGAGGGTGTAGGCAAAAATATTGACTTATTTCTTTTAGTGGCCATTGCAAATGTATGTCTTAAAAAAGAATAATGAAGTTTTACTAGGACAATAAATGATGAATTTAAATTTCCCCAAGAATAGAAAATATTTTACTTGAGAGTCCTGTGGTTGATACCTTTTAATGGTTAACTAAAAATATGGAACAAATTAAAAAGTTTTCGGGATACTGGGGTTTTCTCAGGCTAAGACAAAAAAAAAATGGAAGAAACATATTTGTAACACAAAGGACCAGGAATAGGTAAGATAGTGTGGGGGGGACAAGTGAGGGTTGGGGCCCGGCAAAAAATGAGAACAAGGAGAATTATCAGGCACACGTAAGACAAAAAATAATGGATGTCCCTGGGGCAAAACCTTTTTGTATGCCCGGTATAGCATATGGATATGGAATTAGGGGTTTTAAAAAATATAATTCAAAATGAAAAGATAAAAGGTTTCGAATATAAGCTTTCGCCCTTTGACACTGTTAGTGTGGAAATGAATAGATCAACAGATTTTGTCTTTCTATTCAATTAAAGGGAAATTTGGGTTTTGCCCCTTCGGGGATTAAAACAAAACCCGCCCCAATAGAGGGGAAAAAAATTTCTATCCTTATCTAGGAACTGTTCCAAAATTTTGTTCCTCCCTCTGTGATTGAAAGTTCTGCTAAAGTCACTTATTGTTTATATTGCATATTCCTGTGTCTGTTGTGTTAGAAATTGTGTGCTTTATTTTTTTGTTTTAGTCTTTGCCTGATGAAGAGAGGAGAGCCCCGAAAGCTTGCATTTGTTACCATTTTTCAGTTATCCCTTAAGGGACAACCTGTGGTTTCAAGTGTAAAAATTTTTTTACTAATGGCTAACCGGTACGAAGATACACATGTTTTCCTAACTTTATAAAAAAATAAAGACATGAAAAATAAACGCATATGAAGCCAACAAGAATGGAACAACACACACCCCAAAAAATTGGTTAAAAATTAGTGTTGAAATTTTTAAAAATAAAGTCCCTTTTTGATTTATGAATAATGCTTAAGGAAGCTTGTTCAAAAATAGTGAAGACAATGGATTTTGTTTGTCAATTATATCATATTGCAATTTAGATTGACCCAGAATTTCAAATTATTAAATTAATAAAATGTTACTTTTGTACAGTGTAGATTTTTTTTTAGATGGATATCTTTTGATGAACCCCTAATGTACGATAAAAAAAAACATTTAAAAAACATAATGCTTGTCAATTTTTGGTTTCCTGCAAATGTAGGTGAAAAAAAGGGTACGGATAGGGATATTTTGTCTTATCAGGGCAGTGACGCTCTGATGGGGAATGGGATGTTATTGTTTATAAAGTCTGCGGTGCAATATGATTTTTTGCTTTGGGCAGTGTTTAAAAAAGGG
>JARQOD010009156.1:10000-32575 GCA_033576555.1 Oophaga sylvatica | reverse complement strand
ATGTAAATTTTTTGATCGTTTTATTACGTTTTTTTGGGAGGTAGTTTAAAAAAAAAACAGCAATTCACAATTTTTTTTTTTTTAAAATTGTCGCACTTTTTGGTAAAAGTGATAAGACAGCTTTGTAATTCGGATATTACGATTACGAATACCGTTTTATTTTTTTTAAATTTCTCCCTTTTAAACAAAAATATTTTATAGAAAATAGAATTATTTTTGCATCATATATTAAAAGTTTTTTTGGGTTTGGTATGGAAAAACATTTTTTGCCACTTTTTTTATTTTTTTTTTACCATGTTTACTAAGGGGGTTAGTGGGGATTTTTATAGATCGGGTCATTGGTATTTTAGCAAAAAACTAATAGGTGTACTTTTTGGGTTTTTTTTTCTTTTTTCAATAGAAGGGGTGGTTCACTAAAATGTTAAGCCCCCTCGTTTTTAACCTTTTAAATAAGTATTTTTGAAAAAAACAGACTGCTGCCATATGTCCCTGTGAGGGCGCTATCGGCTCGCAAAAACTGCATCAATGCCCCCGGGGGTTGAGTAAACCGCTGAAACTACTGATGTCCATCTATTTTTCCCCACAAAAACAAGCTCCCAAAACGCTCCATAAGCAAAAAAATAAAAAAAGTTTAGTTTCCAGAATAAAGTGATTTGAAATAATTTAAATTTCCTAAAAAAATAGTTTTTTATTGTGTAAAAAGCATAGAAAAAAAAAAAATTTTTATATAGGGATCATTTAAATACACTACCCGAAAAATATAACTGCCTTATCAATTTTCCCACACGGAACTACAAAAATTTCCCCCCCCCCCAAAAAAAACCTAATTAAGGTTTTTTTTGTTCATTTCCCCCAAAAATCAAAAAAAAAGTGTTAAAAAAGTCATGTGTCAAAAGGTACAAAAAAACGCAACTCGTCCCCAAAGAAAACCCACATGACTCTGTGGGCCAAAAAATGGAAAAATTTAGTCTCAAAATTTGGAAGGAAATAAAAAGCGTCTTTTTGTTTAACACCAAACATAAAAAAAAAATTAAATTTGGATCACTGAATCTACGCCCCCAAAAATAAAGTCACCTAACTTATACCGAAAGGAACAGCAAAAAAATAAAAAAAACCCCAATTTTCACCTGGTTGTTTTTTTTATTCGTTACCAAAATCAGGAAAGGGCGGGACACCATTTACCTGCACTGATGTTGCACCAGGTTTCCGTTTTTAAACTCAAAAAATCATGATGTGGGGACCCAAAGGGGAAAGGGGGGCCATCGATTCGCTCACCTGGGGGAGGGAAAAAGGACCCCGGGGGATGGCTCTCTGGCCCACCCCTTGCTCCAGGTCGTCAGGGAACTGCACCGGGGGAAAAATTTCCCGGGAAATGTTCCCTTATGGTACGATTAGTGAGGTCCCCCCCAGGAGGGGGGATATATTCCCTCCAGGCGGGGAAAAATTATAAAAACCCCCCGGCCACATGCCGTTTTCCTCACTAAAACAAACGGTATTCGCCCCTTCCTCTTTTGAAAAACCCCCCCCACAGAGGCTTATGGGTCAAAACCCCAAACCGGGGGGGGTAGCGTAAATTAACCCCCGACGGGCGCTCCCCCTCCCATTTCTGAGAATAATTTTTTCTGTCCGAATCGGGATGGCCCATAATTTCCCCCAAAACCCCCCGAAGGGTCGTGGTCCGCCACGGTTTTTCCATGGTTTTTCGCTAAGACAAAAATAAGCCCCCCGATGAAAATTCCTGTAAGCTATGCTTTTTCTCTATAAAGCGGGGTTCTGAAGGGCAAAAAATAGGGTGTGTGGGGAAAGGAATCCCCAAATTCCATAATGTGCTGGGCTAGGTCAAAATATTGCATTCTGTTATTTGGTCATTTTCCAGATTCAATACCTCATAGCCTGCGTGACTTTTTGACCCAGTATCTCCAATTAGAGTTGAGCTATTTTCCCATATCCAAAAGTATCGGAAAACGGGAAAAAGGATCGCCGATACCCCCAAAAATTCGGCGAACCCGATACCCCAAACCCGGGAAAACCAATGTAAAACTATGGGAAAAAAAAAACGGAATTAAAAAAAGCCCCTTCTTGCCTTTTGGGTTAATTTTACATGAAAGGAAAACAAAAAAAGATAATGTGAATGATGGGGGGAGGTTTAGGAGAATTAAAGGAAATGTTTTAACCCAATCAAATGGAAAACATTTTAAAAATTTTTTTTTTTAAAAAAAGTTCATTGAGAAGAAATTGACAAGTTTTAACCTTTTTTTATTTTGGCAAATATGTATGTTCACAACTTTCCTTTTTCTTCCCCCTTTTTTAATTTTGCCCACTTTTTTCCTTATAACTTCAGCGCATCATCTTTTTTATCAAATTTTTCTTATCTTCCCTTCTTTTTTTTTTTTTTAAACTTTTTCCATTTTTTTTTTGTTAACATTCTCAATTGTTTTTTAAAAATTTTATTCTTCTTTATCTTTTCCTATTATCTTTTCATTTTTTCTTATTTGTGACGAGATTTTGTATTGTAATCTTTAAAAGTATGAATATTTCATCCTTGCTTTTTTGCTTTCACAAAAGATTTAAATTTCAACAGTATTTTTCCGTGTTCGTTTTCCTGCACAGCAGGCATTTTCCGGGGGGACCGGGGGAACGGACTCACCCCCATACATGCTTAGTTTTCTTTGTTTTAATTTAGGCATATATTTGTCTTCTTTTGGTTTTTACTTCATGTTCTCTTTTTGATCTTTGCTTATTTTTTTTTCGTTCTTGTTTTGTTCTTGTGTTGTTTAACCTTTTTGTCCTGTTGGTGATCTTCGAGTAATTTTTTATTTCTTCTTTGTGAGGTTTCAGGTGGTTGGCTTGATGCTCGTCGTCCTTGTGGTCGTCATTTTTTTCGGGGGGGTCTCGGGGCGTGTCTTCATTGTTGGGATCCCATGATTCCCAAAAAAAAAATTTCAAAAACTTCAAAATTTTAAAAATAGCTGAAGGACAAAAAAGGCTGATAACTTCCGGGGAAAAAACTGACGTTTCGGAAGCGGACGGGTATCAGGGTACAAAGGGGAATGGAAGTAACGGGCCAGCTGACGTGCTGGGAAACCCGGGGGGCACAGAAGTAAAAGAGCCAAGGCCAACCCCGGGGCCCCTGACGTTATGGGGCCGGTTTCTAAGCAGGAGGTACCTGTGCCCAAAGACTACCAAGGCCAGCAGACGTTGCTGGAACCGGATCGGTGGGGCACCCCGGCCAAAAAGGACTGGGAGAACCAGTTGACGGTACTGGAACCCGGGGGGTACCAAGGACAAGACCCCCAACAAGTAACGAGGACCGCTACTGTGCTGGGAAACCCCGGGGGGCAGCAAAGGAAAAGGCCAACACAACCGGGGGACCCGCGACGTTACGGGCACGGTTATAAGCAGGAGGACCCCGGGCCCCAAACCCAACCAAAGGCCCCAGCTTGTGGAACTCGGTACCAGTGGAGGCACCTAGGCCAAAGGACTGCGGAGAACCTTGCGGAAGGGAAACCCCGGACGGGTACCAGAAGGTACAAGGCCAATGCAAGTAACGGGACCATGACGTGCGGGAACCCCGGGGGGGCAAAAAGAAGGAAAAAGCCAAAGGCCCCAAGAGGCCCTAGTATTTTGGGGGCCCGGGGGTACCAGAAGGACCCCTGAAAAGAATTGACAGGCCGCAACCTCCGCATTACCAACACACGTCCAAGTGGGTGCTTGTCCATTTCAAACGGAAACAGCCTTTAAATTTATGCCTGACTGTGGACTTGCAAGCATGACAACGGATAGATAAGGTATATATAGATGAGACTGCATAGCCACAGGTGGTGAATGGCGATCTAATACTGTACCACAATAAAGTGTGCGTCACTACTACCTAATTTATTTTTTTTTACATAGCTTTATAAACAGGGTACGTGCATGTATGCTTGCGCCTTTGTTTGGACGCACAGACTGCTTTCCTGCTGTGACGCGTTGGGTAGTGAACAGTTGTGTGCAGTGTTCACTGCAGTCTCTGCGGAATAAGCACACTTAGGCCTTATAACTTTTCAGAATTTCTTTATCAATCTACCAAGATGAAGAAGGCAGGGAGTAAGGCACGTGGTCGTGGACGTGGAGTTTCAGCAGGGAGAGGACATGGGATTCTGTGGCTGCTGCCGCCCCCAGTGACACAGCATCCACCAGTTTTCCCCGTGAACATTCCTTTATGT
Organism: Oophaga sylvatica; assembly: GCA_033576555.1. Lineage (NCBI taxonomy): Eukaryota > Metazoa > Chordata > Amphibia > Anura > Dendrobatidae > Oophaga > Oophaga sylvatica. The sequence continues at coordinate 28,370 of JARQOD010009156.1, read as the reverse complement.
GCACTTTTGTAGGAGGTCGGCGTAACCCCCTGCTGCGGGAAGAACAAATTGAAGCCGTTGTTGGTTGGATGTCAGCCAATTCATCGACTTCAATTGCTTCCACCTCCTCTCAGGACCACAGCACTGTTGAGCAACCATCTGTCTCTTCACCGCCTGCCAAATTGCCCAGGCAGTCAGACATTTCTGTACAGGAGCCAGCTGAGTCTCTGCTTCTGTTCTCAGAATCTGTTGGCTTGCAAACAGGGGCCCAGCCAAGCAGCATTCTGGAATGTGAAGAAGAGGGAGTATGCAGTGATGCGCAACAGCTGTGTCTCTCTGAATCTGAAGAGGCGGGTGAGACAGTGCCGATGGTCAGCACACCGCAGAACGCATCTGATGATGATGAGACTCAGGTGCCAGTTTATGTTGAGCATGGTGCTGGCCAGACCACCCAACAGCAGCAGGTGTTGGAAGAGGGTAGTGGAGATGATGAGGTCCAAGACCCAACATGGCGTGAGGAACAGGAAGGTGGTGGGAGCAGCTCAGAGGAATAATAATAATAATAATATTTATTTATATAGCGCCATCATATTCCGCAGCGCTTTACAGTTTAGCAGTTTCAGAACAGAAGTCATAAGTAACAACGTTAACAATACAATAATTAAAGCAAATAAGTCGCCCCTGCTCGTGACAGCTTACAATCTACAATGAGGTGGGGGAGATACAAAGTATAGGTGTTTATATACAATGGTGCATTTACAATGATGGTCCAGCCATCTTAAGGGAGTGACGGATGGAGATAGTGAATGGGCTAGGGTGCTTCTAAGAGTCTCATTGTAGTGCTGAACAGCCAGATCAGGACAGGAAAAATAGGAGATTGGGGACAGTGATGAGTGTAGGGAATCTGAAAGTGTCTGAGGGTTAATGGCTTTTAGATATCTGAATGTGTGGTAGGTAGTAGTGCGCTGGGGTGGTGGAGGATTTGTGAGCGTGAAGGAGAGAATGTTGTGGTCAGACAGTGGAAGCGGTGAGTTATTTAGGTGGGAGATTGAACAGAGGCGGACAAAGACCAGGTCAAGGGTGTTAGCATCCTTGTGTGTCTCAGAGGTTGAAAGCTGTGAGAGGCCTAGAGAAGTGGTTAGTGATAGAAGGAAGATAGAGGAAGACATTGCCCCAACGGTACAAACAGGATGGAGAGTTAGGCTGCAGACTCGGTTGCCTGTAGCCTCCAGTTTGCCACCTGTTCGGAGCAGTTGTCTTCCAAAAGTCAAAACGTGCGCTCCAGAACTTGCACTGCGTGGTCCTTTTTGGTCACACTTGTAGATGATATTTGCTATGTCAAATGCTAGCTGTGTAATCAAAAAGTAAAAAGAGGTAAAAGTGTCATTAACCTCAATACCACTAATATGTGGAAACATGTGCGGACAAAGCACGTAGTTGAGTTACAAAGACACACTGGAGATGTAGGCCAACCTACAGCAGCACCTACATCTTAAGGTCGTGTTGAAGCCTCTTCATCAAGCTCACACACAGCTGGTTCTGCTTCCTCACAGGATCGCCATGGAAGAACCTCGGTCACTGTTGTCCAGAGACAAAGTGTTATTTCACCCACAGCAGCAAGTTCCCTGTCATCCTCACACTCCAAGGCCACAAAACAGCCATCGATAGCACAGGCATGGGATAAAAGACGGCCATACTCGGCAAACCATCCACGAGCACAGGCTCTGAATGCTGGCATTGCAAATCTCGTGTCCCTTGAAATGCTGTCTTTCAGGCTTGTGGAGACTGACACTTTCCGTAACTTAAATATCATTGTCAGTCCCACAATACAATGTGGCAAGCACATTTCATTTCAGCAGGCAAGCCATCCCTGGTCAGCAAAAGCATGTTGATGGAAAAATTAAACATGCGCTACTAAACGCCGTCAGTAGCAAGGTCCACCTGACCACCGATGCGTGGAACAGTACCCATTATTATGATCTGCTACAAGCACTAAGGAAAGAAGGGAATTCTGTCCCTACAATAGAACTAAGCTGAATCCCTACGATGTAACGGGGAACCTGATCCTGCGACCAGACCCGCTAAAGTCCTCAGCTAGTCTGAACGAAGACCTATAGTTGCGAGGGAGGAATCCCTACAAGATCTAGGGACTGGGAGGAAAAGGTGGACACCTCCTAACAGAAATTGTAGCAGTGATAATGTAAGGTTCTGTGTATCTGTTTCTGAAACTCAGTTTGTTCGTCGGCCATTTTGCTTTCTGTTTTGCTGCAGCTATCTTGCCCTCAGTTAAAATGGAGTTTTCCAGCTTGCATGTTCCCGCCCTGATTCTCTCCGTTTGCTTCTTAAACAGCCACACCTGAGCAATCAGTGCTTCAGAATCTAGCCTGCAGTGAACCTGTGTTCTGACTCCTGAAGCCTTGGACCTTGTACTCCAGCCATTTCTACTGAGAAACTCTGAAGCACTTGTGGGGCTCTGAACTCTGCTCTTGAGAGCCTCACGTTTGCATGGACTTGCGGTAACATAGAAGAAGATCTGAATCTGTTGTGGAGAGTTATTGATGAACTTAGATAACTCTGGCCTGCTGTGTCTCCTGCTTCTGTGTTTGCAACCTGTGTGTTTATTTTTGCCAATTTTTATGAAGCAATACAAGACTTTCTTTATCAACCTGTGTCTCAAGTATTTTCATCGCACCAAGCACAAGACGCTATATGAACTGTACCACATACATTAAAAGATTCTGAAGCCAAACGTTAGTGTCTGCTGGGTCTGGAAAGGCTTGTCTGCTGTACTGTGGATATCGGATGTCCGGTTGTACTTTCTGTGATGACAGTGGTTGTGACTTCTCACAACCATTCCAGGTGAGCAATTCCCTTAAGTTTTTTTTTCTGCAGTGTTATCACAGGTAAACACTATTGTTTTTTTTTTTTTTTCTCTTCTCTTTTTGTCTGCTGAAACTCTGGATATCAGATGTCTGGTTGAAAGCTTTCTGTGATGATAGTGGTTGTGACTTCTCACAACCATTCCAGGTGAGCAGTTCCCTTAAAGTTTTTTTTTCTTCAGTGTTGCCACAGGTGAACACTATTGTTTTTTTTTTCTCTCTCCTCTTCTTCCAGTATCCTGTCTTAAAAGATCTGGAAAATGGAGGCCGCATAAAGGAACTTTGTGGAGTGACTGATAATATCCTTGCAGATTTGCAGAATTTAAAAGACCCGTTTTTCAAATCTTCAGGACCTAAATAATCACAATTTGCAAGTGGTTGGACAGACTACTCAGGATTTGCGAGCCAGGATTGAGGTTCTGGAGGGGCAAGTCCAGGCTCCTGCCGTGGCCCCGAGTTTCTGGGATTCCCAAGTTGCCCCCTTTTCGTTTTGGTGGTGAACGTGAAAAATTCAGGGGATTTGTTAATCAATGTAATCTTTTTTTTCTGCACATGCTTCACAATTTCCTACTGAACGATCTAAGGTGCTTACTATAATTATGTTGCTTACCAACAAGGCTTTGATATGGGCAAACCCTCTGATTGAGACTGAGGATGATTGTTTGAATCACCTTGATGATTTTATTTCAGCCATGGGGCAGGTGTTTGATGCCCCAATCGAGGTGCAACAGCTGAAGCAGCCATGTTAGCTTTGCGCCAAGGTAAGCACTCAGTAGCTGAATATGCCTTGGATTTCAGGAGATGGGCCCTTGATACCACCTGGGACAATTCCGCCAAAAAATCTATTTTTCGAAAGGGGTTATCCCCACTAATTAAGGATGAACTTGCTCGTGCGACCCTCCCACTGCGTTAGGTGACTTTATTAACTACTGCATCCGTATTGATACTCGTTTAACTGAACGCAGGCAAGAGAGATGGTTCGAAAAGCAATCGTACTAACCTTTTCCTACCTTCCTCTCCAGCTAAGGAACCTTTGAATAGGATTACACGGGAACCTGAACCTGAACCCATGCAGGTAGACTCTTTACTACGACGGGTTAGTGATGCACGCAAGGAACATCGTTTTTAAGGAGAATCTATGTTTTTATTGTGGTAAGTCAGGGCACTTTATTATTAACTGTCCCAGCCGTTCTCGCAAGACTACTGCAGCACTCATTCATTGTGAGTGTTGCGAGAGGGGATCTGTCAGGTCCGAGCCTCAGGCTCCAAGAGAGCTGCAGCAACAGATCTTGATTTCTCGGACTTAAACTCCGTTACCTCTGAGGACGTTGACTGTGTAAATGCTGCCATCTTTCAAGTTTCCTCAGCGGTGTCCCAGCTGAGTTGTAAGAAAAACAATTCTCACTGTTTTCTTTCCATCAAACTCTGGGTTGACTCAGCCTGGGTGTCTAGCCTGCCATGATCGACTCAGGTGCAAGTGGAAATTTTATGGATGTCTCCTTTGCTCTAAAACAGGGAATACGTTCAGTGAAGAAGGCTGCTCCAGTACAGATGGAAACTGTGGATGGCTCCCTGCTGACCTCTGGACCAGTGATCAGGAAAACAGAGCCTTTAAAGGTTCTTATGGGTAAAGATCATCAAGAGAAAACTGTCCTTTATGCTTATCTCTTCTCCTCACTTTCCCATTATTCTAGGGCTACCATGGCTGCAGGCTCAGAATCCTACCATTAACTGGAGACCAAGGAATTACACTTTCCAGAGAAACAGATGAGTCAAAAAATTTCAGCTTGCTCTGTTCCTAAAGGAACCATGTCTCCCTGAATTACCAGCTGTATACCAGGACTATGTGGATTTATGTGACAAGAAGAACGCTGACCAGCTTCCTCCTCACCGTCCATATGATTGTCCAATTGAATTATTGCCTGGAGCAGAGATACCTTTTGGTAAGATCTACCCCCTGGCGGGGCCCGAGCTGAAGGCTTTAAAAGAGTACATAGACGAAAATCTAGCCAAGGGCTTCATACGCCCCTCTTCATCTCCTGCAGGGGCACCCATATTCTTTGTAAAGAAGAAAGATGGATCCCTGAGACCATGCGTAGACTATAGGGAACTTAATAAGGTTACTATTAGAAACCGTTATCCATTGCCTTTAATCCCTGAGTTATTGGAGAGAGTGCGACATGCTAAAATTTTTTCTAAACTAGATCTTCGTGGGGCCTATAACTTAGTCCGTATTAGACCTGGGGATGAATGGAAGACTGCATTCAGGTCACGCTATGGACACTTTGAATATCTGGTTATGCCTTTTGGTCTGAGTACCGCCCCAGCCACTTTCCAACACTTGGTGAATGACATCTTCAGGGATCTCCTAGATACATTCGTGGTAATTTATTTGGATGATATTTTAATTTTTTCTAACTCCACAGAGGAACATCATGGACATGTGAGAATGGTCTTGGAACGTCTAAGACAAAATCATCTTTACATCAAGCTTGAAAAGTGTGAATTCCATAAGACCGAAATTCAATTTCTGGGGTATGTACTGTCTACACAAGGAATTAGTATGGATGGAAGTAAAACCCAAGCCATCAATGATTGGCCAAGTCCTAGAAATGTGAAGGAGGTACAGCGCTTCATCGGGTTTGCAAACTTCTATAGACGTTTCATTAGAAATTTCTCTGAGGTAGTGTCACCTATCACCCAACTTACCCGGAAAGAGTCTAAGTTCTCCTGGACTCCCCAAGCCCAGGAAGCATTTTCCCGTCTAAAAGATAAATTTACCACTGCACCTATCCTAGTACATCCCAACCCAGAGCTTGCCTTCATAATAGAGGTGGATGCTTCAGACTGTGCCGTGGGAGCTATACTCTCTCAGAGAACAGGTGAGAAGAATGTCTTGCATCCCTGTGCCTTCTTTTCCCAGCAGTTTTCTTCGGCTGAGAAGAACTACGATGTGGGCAATAGAGAGTTGTTGGCCATTATTGCCGCCTTCAAAGAATGGAGACACCTTCTTCAAGGAGCTGCACAGCAAATAGTCGTTCTGACAGATCATCGTAATCTTGAGTTTATCAGGTCGGCTAAGTGCCTGACTCCTCGCCAGGCTCGCTGGAATCTTTTCTTAAACCAATTTAATTTTATTATTTCTTATAGACCAGGATCGCGCAATGGAAAGGCTGATGCACTCTCTAGGATTTACCGCAGAGACACGTCCAATTACTCCTCCTAAGACTATTCTTCCTGACTCTAGATTCCTAGGAGTGATTCATCATCAAGACCTAATTAAAGACATCAAGGAAGCATACCATGCGGATTCTTTTTTGGCTCAACCCCCAAGGGACGTAAGTCTTGTCTTTAAGAATGGTGTGTGGATTCTGGGACAACGTCTGTATATACCTGAAACAGTCAGATTGAGAGTATTGCAACTCATTCACGATTCCAAAATAGCCGGGCATAGAGGAATTCTAAAGACACAGGAATTTCTTTCTCGTTTCTTTTGGTGGCCCACTTGTAGGAAGGATGTTTTGGACTATGTCACTTCGTGTGAGGTTTGTGCAAGATGCAAAACACCTCGCTCTTCACCAACTGGTCTGTTACAGCCTCTTCCCACCCCGTCCCGCCCGTGGGGATCCATTTCTATGGACTTCATTGTGGAATTACCAACCTCTCAAGGGAAGAACACTATTCTAGTGGTGGTTGATCGTTTAACAAAGGCAGCTCATTTTATCCCTTGTGTCGGCTTACCCACTGCAAAACAGACATCAGATTTGATGATTAAAGATGTGTTTCGTTTACATGGAGTACCGGATGAGGTTTATTTCGGATCGAGGGGTGCAATTCACTTCTAGGTTTTGGCAAAATTTCTGTGCAGCATTGGGACATTTAAAGTAAACCTTTCTTCTGCTTTTCATCCCCAGACAATGGACAAAACGAACGAACCAATCAAACCCTGGAGCAGTATCTCCGCTGCTTTATCTGCCACTACAGGTTTGATTGGGTGGATCTACTTCCATTGGCTGAGTTCTCTTACAACAACTCTCAGAGTGCCTCCACTAAACAGTCTCCTTTTTACTTAATCTAGGTTATCATCCTAACATTCTACCACGTTTCCCATAGAGACGCCTTTGCCAGCAGTGGCTGAAAGAGTCACGACTTTACAGAAGAATATGGATCTTCTAAAGGAGAATCTGGAATCGGCTCAGGAAAAGGTACAAGAAGGCAGCAGATAAATTTCGTAAACCTGCACCAGCTTTTAAGGTAGGAGACCTGGTCTGGCTGTCAACCAGAAATCTTAAGTTAAGGATTCCATCGTCTAAGTTGGGACATAAGTACATTGGACCCTATAAAATCAGTAAGATTATAAGTGCCGTTGCTTGTCGTCTTCAATTGCCCAGAACTATGAGAATCCACCCTGTCTTTCATGTATCCCTACTAAAGGCTGCGACACCCAATACGTTTCCTGGACGTTCTTCTCCTTGCCCTGACCCAGTGCTAGTCGATGGTCAGGAAGAATTTGTGGTGGAAAGGATTTTAGATTCCAGGTTGTATAGAAATCAGTTACAATATCTGATTAAATGGCAGGGCTACCCAGTGGAGGACAACTCATGGGAGCCAGTCAATAACGTTAATGCTCCTCGCTTGCTCCGTCAGTTTCATCAGAGGTACCCACACAAGCCTGGTCTGAGGTCATCCGGGGTTGCCCCTAAGGGGGGAGTAATGTAAGGTTCTGTGTATCTGTTTCTGAAACTCAGTTTGTTCGTCGGCCATTTTGCTTTCTGTTTTGCTGCAGCTATCTTGCCCTCAGTTAAAATGGAGTTTTCCAGCTTGCATGTTCCCGCCCTGATTTTTCCGTTTGCTTCTTAAACAGCCACACCTGAGCAATCAGTGCTTCAGAATCTAGCCTGCAGTGAACCTGTGTTCTGACTCCTGAAGCCTTGGACTTGTACTCCAGCCATTTCTACTGAGAAACTCTGAAGCACTTGTGGACTTGAACTCTGCTCTTGAGAGCCTCACGTTTGCATGGACTTGCGGTAACATAAGAAGAAGATCTGAATCTGTTGTGGAGAGTTATTGATGAACTTAGATAACTCTGGCCTCTGTGTCTCCTGCTTCTGTGTTTGCAACCTGTGTGTTTATTTTTTGCCAATTTGTATGAAGCAATACAAGACTTTCTTTATCAACCTGTGTCTCAAGTATTTTCATCGCACCCAAGCACAAGACGCTATATGAACTGTACCACATACATTACAGATAATTAAACAGAAAACAAAAAACTTAGAGATCCTAACATCAAGCAAAAAAATGACTGAGTAAGGCACCTAAGCACCCGGCTAGCTTAAGAGTAGATAATACAATAAGTCCAGCAAAGCCAGAAGGGCGGATCCAGACTAAATAGGGAAAAAAGGTCATGTGACCAGCCAAACTGAAACAAAACCTAACAAGAGGGTTCTAACACCATGGCCAGGGACGATACCTTTTCCTCACTGCCCATTGGGTCAATGTTGGTGAGCCGGGTACTGATCTTGCGTTTGGCGCTGTACATGTTCTGCCAACTCCAAGGATTGCAGGAATCAAGTCTGTACACATTGACTCCTCCCCTACTCCAGTTCCTCAGAATCATCGCTGCAGGACCCGTCACGGTCTACCTCCACATGGACCCGTGAACGCTAACCTGTTGCGACCGATATGAGCACAGCCGTGGCCAAACGTCAACAGGCCGTCCTGAAATTAATTTCCATGGAGAATGGAAGCCACACAGGCAGGAGCTCTGGAATGTCATCAGCAGGAGAGCGACGTGTGGTTTTTGTCAGCGAATCTCCAGCCAGGTTGGTGTGTGTGACAATGGCCGAAATCTGGGTGGCCCGCTCGGGCCTTGGCAACCTCACTACATTTCCATGTCTGGCAATGTGCTCAACTTGGTCGTGCAGGTTTTTTGAGGGACTATCCGGATCTTGATGCACTCTGCAAAGGTCCGCCTACAGTGCGCTCCCTTGCGACGTTTTCCCGCATGGCCAGATCCTGATTTTCAGCTCTGCAACGCTGATTTTGCCTTCCGAAAAATCGCATCATATTCATGTACCCACCAGCTGTAATTACCGTTCATATGTTGGGCGTTGTGTGGCAGCAGCCAACAGTAATGGGTATCAGCTGCATCAGGCGCAATCAACTCGCAATTTGCGCCGTTTTACACTTCACCGTACTGAGTGTGCCTCTATAATAATAAAAATAAATAATCTTTATTTATATACGCCAACATATTCCGCGCGCTTTACAGTTTAACAGTTTCAAACACAAGTCATAAGTAACAACGTTAACAATTTCAATAATTAAAGCAATATAAGCCACCCCTGCTCGTGAGAGCTTACAATATACAATGAGGTGGGGGATATTTCAAAGTACAGGTGTTTATATACAATGGTGGTATTTTTTCAATGATGGTCCAGCCATTTTGAGTGAGTGATGGATGGATGGAGATAGTGAATGGGCTACAACACAGACTTACACATAGAATGACTTTGATTAGTGAATGTGATAGGCCGCTGTGAACAAATGTTTTTTGAGTGAGCGCCTGAAACCATGCTAATTGCGGATAGTCCTTATTTTTTGGGGGTTTAGAGCATTCCAGAGATTGGCGCAGCAGGGGAGAAGTCTTGGAGTCGGGAGTGGGAGGTACGGATTAGTGCAGAGGTTGTTGAAGGTCGTTTGCAGAGCGCAGCAGTCGGTTAGGCCGATAGATAGAAATGAGGGAGGAGTTTTGTGGGGGGTGCTGCACTGTGGAGAGCTTTGTGGGTGAGAACCAGTACTCTGAATCGGATACTATAATGAATGGGCAGACAGTGAAAGGGACTGGCAAAGGGGACTCTATGAAGGACATCTGCCACATTTTGCGTGCGTTTGATGAGTCAACGCAGATGGCGAGTGCAGATGATGCACTAGTCAGCCTGACTGCCCCCCTTTATCTGCTTGCTTAAAAAAACACTGCAAGCACTAACGGATGAGATTTGGGAAGAGGTGGAGGATAAAGGAGTCACCAAATTCCATCACCTTCTGGACAGTCAGCGCAAGTGGTTCCTCACAAAGGGCTGGGCAGGGCTCACTTTGTGAGGAGGAGTCAATGGAGGGGGAAAAGACATCGCTCCAGAGGGAGGTACACAACGCTGTAGTCAGTATGTATAGCGAGGGTGGGGTGATGCAGAGCAGGCAGAGAGGGACGCCTCTTTCAGGGGACAGCGTTTCTTGGCCATTTGGGAGTCTGCAGCACATGGTTGATTTCATGCTGCAGTGCCTGAGAAACGGACCGCCGCATCGCCCACATTCTCACCAGTCTGATTATTGGGTGTCCACCCTCCTAGACCCTCGCTACCGTACAAGTTCAAAGCCTCATCACACCGTTTGAACCGTAAAGCGTAAAATGCGGGAGTACCAACACACACTGGTGCAAAACATAATGTTCTCCATTCAGCCGAGAGCACTGCTGCTGCTACTGTTTTTACAAAGCAGCTCTGTGCGTCGAGGCATTTGGAGACAGCTCTGCAACAAGAGGGAGCACAAGCAGCGCCTCTGCACAGGGCAAGATGTTATGATTTGGTAGCTGAGGAGAGCAGGCAAAAAAGGCAATACACCAGAGAGGTTGGAATCTATGGGATTGCGTACCCTGAAAAACCCCACCACAACTAAAGGCAGCCGTGGAGCGTACCTACGTTGGTCCGACCCCTCGTCACAGCCTGAGAAGTTAACTACACCTAAAGATAAAAAGAGGAAAGCTATCTGGCCCGGAGCAGATCCCAAAAAACATAGAAAGCCCCCAAACATGTAATGGCTGTTAGACAAGAAGAAATACTGACACAGACACAAAATAGTATGATCAAACGTTGGTCCCCAAACTTCCTAAATAGAAAAGGATAGGAAGGGCACTTACTGCAATCGAAAAAAACACTGAAAAGTAACAACTATACTAATTACAAAAACAGCTGAGATCACACGACCTTTTACCACCTAAATTAGTTCTCTGGTGTAACCAAAAATAAACAGCAGCCACTGAAAAACTGGAAAAGGCAAATGAACAACAACAGTGGCTGAACTAAACTGAGAGGAGCACGAGCCCCCCAAGGGGACCCGGCAGACCCCCACAGAAGTGCATTACAAAATGCAAAAAACAAGCACAAAAAAATAAAATAAGACAATGTCTTATCTGTTAGCAAAACATGCAGGCCCCGAAACAGCAAGCTACAAAGTGTACAGGAAAACAAAGATGAGACCAGAACAATTGATCACCGGCAACCGTGATGGGAGGAAACCTCCCTTATATAAGAACCCGTCACTAACAACGGATCTCCAATCTTCACAATCTTCATTGGATAGTTCTGTACTGTTTGTAACCACCAGAGGGAGATTGTTCTCAGAATTCATTTTTAGCACATTCACAACAGCAAGACCAGTATGTTACAAATGTGGCGAAGTATTGTGGCAGCGCCCCCAATGTCTACACCATCCGAGACGGCTCCAGTCAGCAGGAGGAACCCTTTCCGTAAGATGGTGACAGACTACATTGTCTTGCCCTCTCAGGTGTATTCCAGATGGCTCTTCCCCATTTTAAGTTTTGGGGTCTGTAAGCTGGATACATGGCCATAGCTTAGCCGTATGCATTGGAGGGGCTGGCTTGCCCTGCTCCAGTGTTTTTATCGGAGCGCTTTCTTTAGTGATGCAGGTGGTGTACTAACAGACCGTCGCAAGCGACTATCCTCCGATAATGTAGACCGGATTCATTTTCCGGAAAATGAACAAGTCAGGGGTTGGCCTGAATTTGACTGGGGTTTCAGATTACATAAATGGTTGGCAACGTTATCCATGGGCTCCTTTTATGTTCATCTTTCTACCACTGAACTCTACTTTCCCTGGCTACAACACTGCCAGTTGCTGCTCAGAAGTGTCGTGTCAAAGACCCAAAACACAAGCTTAGTGTTAGTGTGGTTCAGTAACGGCCTGGTGTTCCCCTGCGTGTGTCTGGCAAAAAATTAATGCTGCTAACTCCAAAATTAAACTTAAACATCTCATTTAGGCCTTTTGCACACCCTCCTTGCCCTGGATTTAACACCGCCAGTTGCTGGTACAAGTGTTGGATGCACAGCTCAAAACAATGTGATGTGTTTGGGGGTTTCAGTAACGCCCGCTTTTCCCCTGCTGTTTTTTCCGGAAAAAATTAATGTAGCTAGTACAATTTAATTTAAAACTTACATGTTAAAGTGGTCTGCTACACTAAAAAGAGGTAACCCCTTAGTTTAAGCTGTAAAAAAGTAACCCCGCCCCCTTTTAAAACCAAAATTTTATTAGTTTTTGTCACAAATCTGAACAAAAAAAATTGTCCCCTTTTACCCCCAGATATCCCAAGTTCAACAAAATACTAACAAAAAAGCCTACCATGTTAGGGTATGATGGAAAACCTTCTATAAAATTAGACAAATAAATCACAGCATGCCTAAACCCTGAATTTGGGAAGTGCAAAATTTGGTTTAAATTTAAAAAAACCCCTGCAGGGGAAGGTTATTTTCAGTGTTTTGGTTTTTTTTAAAAAAGCAAACAAAAAATATAATAACCATTGCTGTTAAGGGAGTGATGTACCCCTAAAAATTTTTTTGAAAAAAATTGGAAACAGCCTTTCTTAACATTACTTTTTTTGGTCTTAGAAAAAATAATTTTAAATTTTAAAAAATTTTAACAACCCATATTAAAGGTAAATCAGAAACATGAGAATTGGTAAAAAAAATCATGCTTCCCTTTTTTTAAAGTAAATAGTGCGTATACAATAGCAAAATATAACCTGAAAGTGGTGCTAAACAACGCAACTGTAAAAAAGGTTTTGAATGATATCATTAAAGGGAGGGGAATAGCGACACTGAAAAAGTCGATAATACTGTAGCTTAAAAAAAGGTTTTGGGGAACCAATGTATTGATAGGAGGGGGGGGCGTCCACAAAGTTTTTAGTTATTTGAAAAAAAAGTGCAGAAAAAAATTAGAGAACAGTTGTCAAGGATGAGGCAGTGAGCACGCTCAGCAGAGTACAAGGCAGGGTTTTTGAAAAATAACGGGGGGATCTCCCCCTCCAAAAACTATAAAACCTCAGACTACAGTGAAAACGCACAAACTTTCACTATCTTAAAGGGGCCGTTTTTCTTCTTACTGTTTAAAAACCAAAATGTTTTTGTATACGGATGTAAGACGTCACACAATGATTTGTTTTTTTTGAAAAATAATTAGCGCAAAATTAGGAAAAAATGGGATGGCAGTGAGACCGTCAGCAGAGTAAAGAAGCAGTGGGAAGAAAAAAACTGGAGCGGGTCTGACCCAAAAAATGAAACCTAGATTACGTGAAAATGCACAAACTGTTGTATCTGTAAAGGGCCCCTTTTTTTTGTACTTTATATTTTTTGAAACCCAATGTTTGGGTTTTATGAGGAAGCACGTCAATAATACTTTTGTTATTTTAAAAAAAATGAGCGAAAAATTAGAAAAAAATGTAAAATGGAACAGTGAGACCCCCCAGCAGAGTAAAAGCGCGGTGGTTGAAAAAAATGGGGGGGGATCTGCACCCAAATAATAAAACCTCAGATTACTTTTAAAAACTGCACAAACTGTTCGTATCTTTAAAGGCCCCGTTTTTTTTTCTTCTTTTTTTTTTGCAACCAATTATTTAACGGATGGAAGTGCGAAAACAAAATAGATTTTAGTTTTTTAAAAATGATTTCCCCCTATTGTGGAGCGTCGTTAATAAAAAATATGGCTATGGCTATTAGCTCATGGCCCCCTTTCGAAATTTTTTTCTTATTTTGTCTTATCAATCCGGAACGGATTTGTCACTGTCACTGTGGGGGCCCGTCGGTGGGTTGTCAGGAGTCGGGGGTTTTTTTGGCAAAAGTCTCCCGGGGGGGCAGTCCCGGAGCTTGATGGCCCCCTTTTTCTTCCCTGGGGTCAAAAGCAGTTTTTCCGAAAATGCAGTGATGCGGGGGGAACCCCCGGGCCTTTTTTTAAAAAAGGTCGCCGTTTTAGTCACCGGGGGGGGGAAACGGGTAATCAGTGTGTGCCCCGGGGGTGAAGGCTCGCCTGCATTTGTGTAGCGAGGGGGATCTTTGGGGGGGCACTCGTTACTTGGACTGCGTGGTGGTGGTATATTTTTTTTTTTTTTTCATTTTTTTAAAGGGATCGATGGCTCGCGCCGGTGGCAGTAAAAAAGAAAAAAAAAAACTGTGTTTTTTTTTTTTTTTATTAAATTAAAAAAAAATTTTTTTGGAAAATTTTCCCGTCCCCGGGACATAAAAAAAATTTAAAAAATTTTTTACTTTTTTTGGACCCGTGGGTTATTTTTATTTTTTTTGGGAGGGGTTTCCAAGTACCCCTGGGTTTTTTTTTTGGTCTTGCCCAAAATCCCAAACCCGGACCACCGGCGAGAGTCGTTTTGGCCGTACAGTCAAGGGGGTGGGCCCGCTATCTGGGTCTGTGTGGCCCCTCTTTATCTCTTCCCCGGGCTGGAGCCCTTTTCAGGACGTTTTGAACCCCGGGGGGGGAACAGGTGCGGGTGGGCCAGTTTTCTTATTGGGGAAAGCTGGGGTGTGAGGAGCCCTGAGGGAGGCTGGGGGGATTTACGGGTGGGGGGGGCCTTTTGCAGGGGGCCTGGATTTGGGGGGAAGGCTTCGAGGGTTCAAGGTTCTGACACACGGGGGGGGGGGGTCGACTGGTAAAAATTAGGGCGTCCCCCCATTGAACCCCAGGTGGGTAAAAGTCCCAAGCCCCCTGGAAAGGTCCCCCGGGTCCCCTTTGGGGGGGTGACCCTCCAGCCCCCCGGGTCAAAAAGTTTAAAAAGCCGGGGCCCCTGAAAAACCCCCACCCCCCTTTCAATTTAAAGCCCCGTACTGCCCCCTTCCCCCGGGGTCATCAGGGTTTCTCCCCCCCCCCTTTTTGTCGTCTGTTTCCCGCCCCAAAACCCCGGTTCCCCCCCTCTTCCCCTACGGGGTTTTTTAATTCCCTCCCCTTTTGCTCCAGTTCCCAAAACCACCCCACTGCAGCTTACATTTTTCCGGTTTGGGCCCCATTTTCCCTGTCGCCCCCCAGTCCTGGCGGCGCTCCCCGGGGGGGGAAGCGGGAGGCTTAAATAAGATGAAGTCGGGGCCCTTTTTAGGGGGCAGGAGTGTCTGGCCCCTGCGCGGCCCCCCCCCATGGGAGGGTTTTCTTTTTCTTCTGTTCAGGAGGGGGACAGGGGTTGGGGGGGTGCTGTGACGGTGCTGGGGTTTTTTTTCGGGGAAAAGGGTTTTGCCCCCAGGGCGACAATTTCAAGGTAATTGAAGGGGGGCCCCTTTTTTTTATAACGGGTGCCCCCCCCTTGGCCCCAGCATTCGGTAAGAGGGTTTGGGCGAGCTCCAAGTTTATTTTTGGGGAACGCCAGCTGTTCCATCCTGGCGACCTCCCCCCGGTCCCGGGGCCCGGGCCTTGGGTACCCCCCGCTTCTTGCGATGGAGGGTTTAAGGCCCGGGTCCCCCAACTTTTAAACCGGGCGATGGGCGTTCCGTGGGGGGAGGCTTGATGCTCCATCCCTTCCCATTTCTGCTGTCTTTTTCCCATTAGCCTTCTGCCAAGGGGCAATGTGTCTATCTGGAGGGGGCCCCCCTCTTTTGTGGGGGGGGGCCCCCTCACATTTTAGGAGGATGGGGGAGGCGGAAAATCCGGTTTTTGGGGGGGGATGATTTACATTGGGTCCTTTTCGTGGGCGGCCATCTTTTTCCCCGCCACTGGTGAGTGACCCCCCCAAGAGCCGCCTTCTTCTTCCCAGTGCCCGTCTGCGCAGTTGGGGGAAAAATGGAAATTTTAAAATTTTTGATGTTTTTGCAATTTCAAGTCAAAACCCCGTGCAATTAAGGAACAGGATGCTTTTTAGGGACCCTAGAATCCGTTCGTGACCCCCAAGTTCGTCGCACGAGCCAGGGTTTTTGGGGGGAAATCGGCACCGGCCCCTCGACTTCTAGGGGATGTACGTCTTTCCCGGCAATTTAATTGATCGATTTTACTTGTAGAAGTGTTAAACAAAATATAGTTATAATATGTCACAATGAAAATTTTATTTGTTTTTGTGTGTTTATTTTTTGTTTACAAGGAAATAAAGGTTTTTTTTAATTTCGATATTTTTTCCCTAGAACATGGGACTTCCGCTATCAAAAACGGTTTTTGACGATATTTAGTGCTATCGGCGATCAAATTTTGATAGTATTTTTTGAATCGAGCAAAATGCAAAAAAAAGCGCACCCCAAATTGAGAAAAAAAGAAAAAGGTGAGGAGTGGGACCCCCCTCAGCAGGTACAACAGCAGTGGTTGAAGAATAACCAGCGGGGAAATTTCACTCCCAAATATGAAAACCCAGGGGTAAAAGTGAAAACTGCACACAATGTTCATTCTCTGAAAGGCCCGTTTCTGTATTTTATTTTTTGCAACCAAGTTTGTATGGTGAAAAACGTCACACTAATAGTTTTTGGGTTTTTTTTTTAAAAAATAATTGCAGCAAATTTGGAAAAAAAAAAGTAAAAGGTTTGGGCGGGGAGACCCCCTGGAATAAAAAGCCCGGGGGGTTAAAAAAAAAATGGGCGGGTCTCCCCCTCCAAAAATGAAAAAATCGATTACGTAAAAAAACACAAAACTGTTTGTATCTTTTAAAGGCCTTTGTGTACTTCTTATTTTTTTGAACCCCTGTTTTTGGGGTTTAAAAGAGGAAAACAGTAACAATCATTTGATTTTTTTGAAATATAATGTAGCAGCAACATTTGGAAAAATGTCAAGATGAGACAGGAGACACGTCAGCAAATAAAGAAAACGGTGGTTGAAGAAAAAACTGGAGGGGATCTGCCCCCAATAAAAAAAACCTCAGTTTCAGTGAAACTGCAAAAAACCCGTTCAGTATCTTTTAAAGGCCGTTTTTTGGTTTTTATTTTTTTGCAACCAAGAAAATTTTTACGGATGGAAGACGTCACATTTAAAAAGTTTTTTTTTTTTTTTTTTAAAGTAGCGCTTTTTTAGAAAAAAATGTCAAGGTTTTGGGCAGTGAGACCGCTCAGGGAGTAAAGCAGCGGTGGGTTTAAAAATAACGGGGGGGGGGATTCCCCCCAATAAGGGAAAACCCCAAAATTTCTTGAAACTGCACAAATGTTCAGTTTTGTGAAAAAAGGGCCCGTTTGTTACTTCTATTGTTTGAACCTGATTGTATCGGAGGGAAAAAAGCCACAAATTTTTTTTTTTTTTTTTAAATTTATGTAGCGCAAAAATTAGGAAAAATGTAAGGATGGGGGCAGTGAGCCCCCCAGCGGTAAAAGGAGAGTGTTTGAAAACTAACAGGGGGTGACTGCCCCTAAAAAAAAAAAAAAAAAAATCACAGACTAGAGTAACACTGCAAAATTTCACTATCTCGAAACCTCCCTTTTTGGGTTTTTATATGTTTGCAACCAATGTATTGTTCGGAGGGGAAAAAGTCCCCAAAATAGTTTTTTTTTTTTAAATAAGTGGGGACCCCCAAATTATAAAAAAATGCAAGGATGGGCAGTGAGAGTCGCAGATAAGAGCAGTGGTTGAAAAAAAAAGTGGAGCGTGACTGCACCCAAAAAAAAAAAAAACCTCACAGACTACGTGAACAGTAAAAAAAACTGAAAAATATCTGTGAAAGGCCCCTTTATGTAATTCTATGGGGGTTTGAACCAATAAAATTGGAAGGTGGAAGCACTTTACACAAAAATTTAATTTTTGAATGGGGCCCAGAAGAATTACAGTAAAGAAAAAAAAAGGTTGTGAGTGACAGTGAAAGATGCTACAAACGCGTTGGGAGAGAAACAGCAGGTCCTGCATCTCCCCACAACACCTTGCCAGAGGGGGTTAAAAAAAACACTGAAGGGGAAAAAAGGGTTTTTTTAAACAGGGGGTAAATAGCCTCTAGGACAGTACAAAAATCCAATTCAACGTCCCTCGGGGTCCAGGCAGGTTTGTCCTAACTGAATTCACGCACAGTGACGCAAAAATGGCGGCGGCCCCTTTTTATGCTTTTAAAAATAATTTCAGATCCAATCAACCCATGCCATTATTTAATTTTGACCGAGCGTACGGAAAATTGCCCAATTCTTAGGTTCCTTTGGGTTTAAAAAATCACTTTCCCCTTAAAAAGAATTAGGGAACTTCGTTCCCGGTTTCGATATAGGAAAAAATTTGGAAAAGTTGGAATTCCCCGTACAGCGAATATCGGGGGACCCCCGTTTGGGGGTTTGGGGATTGCTAAACTTCCCCCATGGGGCTTCAGTAGAAAAAAAAATTTCGTTTGTGTATTTGCAGAAAAGTTTTACCTTGTTTTAAAGAGTTAAAAGGATTTTCCTGGCTTTTTTAATTAAAAAAAAAAAATGATCCCGTGGAATCCCCAAATGTGGGGGCAATTTTGGAGGGGAGAAAAATTTTTTCGGGGCCCCACAAAACCGATTCAGACAGAACCCGGGGGAAATTCA
>JARQOD010009156.1:0-7500 GCA_033576555.1 Oophaga sylvatica | reverse complement strand
AAAGGTTTTTTTTGCAAACACTCTCCCCCTTTCAGTTTCCTTGTGCCAAAAAAGCATTGGGATAGGTTGGGCTGATGGGACAGTGACACCATCTGCAGAAGTTGATGCTGTAGCTTCTTGGAGGTGGTTTTGAGGATTGTCCCTTTTACTGATCTCACCCTTCTTTTCTCTGCCCTTTTTGTTTTTCTTTGGTGCCCCTTCTGGGTTTTAAAAAGAACTGTCCCCGTGTTCTTCCATTTTCCTTTTTTGTTCCTCCCCAGTGAAAACCCGACAGGGGTTAAAACTCGAGGGCAGCTTTTTGGGAAACCCCTTCCCCCGAACAACTATGTTGAATAATCTTTTTTTTCAGATCCCTTTTTACAGTTTTTTTTTTAGGGCCCAGATGCCACTCTTCAGAGGGATTCAAAAAAGGAGAACAAAATTGCAAGTGGGGCCAATTTTAAAATACTTTTCTCATGTTTTTCATACACCGGCTTGAAAAATTTTAAAGCCCAATGAGGTTTCAAAACCAAAAAAAGGGGCTTTAGTAAATCAGTAAAAAAATAGGTAGGGAAATATTTAAAAAAAAAAAAATGATAAGGGGTTTGGGCCCCACTTATGCACCTGTAAATTTTTTTTGAATGCAGATTTCACAGTTCTGCTAGTTCAATAAACCCCATTTCAAGGGAGAAAAAATTTTCTGTGTTCCCAAAAGTTATTAGAAAAAATCAAAAAATGAAAAAAACTGTTGCCAAAAAAAACCCAAATTTTTTTTAAAAAATTAAGCTTAATTTTAAAAGGGGTTTTCCCAAACTTTTTCATATAACTGAGGGCTGGAGACCGGGGAGAAACGGGGCTGACGCCGCTCTGATTCCCAGTCCTCTGGCTGTGATGTTCAGGCAGAGGGGGCGGGTTACGTAGATAGTGCACGCCCCGCCCTCTGCCAGAACGTCACTGACAGGGGGGAACCCGGAAGAGGAAACAGCGCGCAGCGGTTTGGGCCCGGGGGCGGTGAATATCTGAGCCAGCGATGACACCGGGAAAACCTGGCCCTTTTTTAGCGGGGCCCGGGGTCCCCCCCCTGCTAGGACCCCCGGCACCTGGCTCCCAACGAAAAAGGGTTAAATGTCAATTTTTTTTTTTTTGCAGCCCCGCTATGGGGCAAATTTTATGGAGCATCTAATGGGGGGGGATAATCTATGGAGTATTTTATTGGGGGGCATAATTTATGGAGCATCCTATGGAGCATCATTGGGGCAAATCTATGGAAAATTTTTTTGGGGCATAAAACTATAGAGCATTTTATGGGGGTTTAAACTAAGTAGAAATTTTTTGGGGCTAATCTATGGAGCATCTATGGGGCCCTAATCTAAGGAGCATCATATGGGGATTTAAAATATTGGGAGCATATGGGGGTTTTTCTTTGGAGCATTTATGGGGTCATTTTTAAAACCCTTTTTGCGCATTATTGGGGGATATTTTGTATGGGCAAACTTATGGGGCCCTATTTTTTCTATGGAGCATATTATTGGGGGGGCCCTTATTAACCTTTGTGCAGCATTATATGGGGCGAATTTTTTTATGGAGCAGCAATGGGGCATTTTTATTTATGGGAAAATTATGGGGCCCTTATTAAAACCGTTGGCGCATTATAGGGGGGGGGATTTTGTTTGGAGCCCCCCTTTGGGGCCAACATGAACTGTAGGGGGCATTATATGGGGCTCCGATTAAAATATTGGGTATTAAAAAAAATTTTAACATACTGATGTCTCAAATTTAAATTTTTCTATTTTTGGTATCTATTTTTATTTTTTTAAATTTTTCTAGTAATGCCCGCTTTTTCCCCCCTAGGCTTATACACGGTCAAAAAAGTTTTCCCAGGTTTTTTTTTCCAAAAAATTTGGGGGGGGCGGCTTATTTTTTTTAAAATTTTGGTTATACATGAGTATATACAGTATTTTTTTTTTTTTCACTGCCCAATTGTATGGGAAAATTTTGGGTTAAAAAAAACTGTGGTTTTAATATGATCACTGCTCCCTAGAAGGGAATTTTAAATTTAGAGGTGTTTGTTTGTTTAAAAAGGGGAGGGTTTTAGCGATACTTTTTCCCAAAATTGCAAAAAAATCTGATCCGGGTTTTGGGTCGGCCCCATATGAAAAAGTTGGATATCATGATTCCGATACCGGAAATCAATGCAAAAATCAAAGGGACAAAAAATGGAATTAAAAAAAAACCCTTTCTTTCCCTTTTAGGTTAATTGTAATGAAGGAAAACAAAAAAGGGAATAATGTAGAATGTATTGGGGGGGGTTTGGAGGAGACATTAAAGGCATAGGGGTTTTTAACCCAATCAAATAAATTAGCAGGAAAAACATTTTTTTTTTTAAGAAGGGTTTGGAGTTACGAAGAAAATTTTTCCCATGTTTTTAAAACCCTTTTTTTTATTTTGGCACTTTGTATGTTTCAAAAATTCCTTTTCTCTTACCTTCTTTTTTACTTCTGCCACACTTTCTCCTTCATGATGCTCAAACGGGAGGGATCTTTTTTATAAAAATATTCTTCAAACCCTTTTTTTTTCTTCTTAAACTTCTTCCCATTATCTTTTTTGGGAAAATTACTCTATTCTTCTTTTCAACTATTTTTTCTTTTCATATTCTCTTCATCTTCTTCCCTTTTTATCTTCTTTAAACAATTTTTTATTTGTGAAAACATTCTGTAGTTGTTTAAACTGTTTTAAAATTTTTAAAATTTCATTTCCTTTCCCTTCTTGCTGTCACAAAAAATTTTTCAAAAAGTAAATTTTTCCGCGTTCAGTTTTGCCTGCAGCCCGCAGGGATTTTCCAGGGGCACCACGAAGGGGGGAACGGATCACCCCATACACTGCTTTTGTCTTCTTCTGCTTATAATTTTTGAGCATATTTTTTTGCTCTGGGAAATTTTTGGGCTTAACTTAATGTTTTTTCTGCTTTTTTTTCTTCTGCTTTTGTTTGGGTTTTGTTCTTGTTCTGTATCTTGTCGTTTGTCCCCTTTAAACTTCTTTGTCCTGTTGGTGATTTTTCTTCTGGGGGAATCTTTTATTTCTTCTTTGTGATTTGGGGTTTTAGGCTCGTCGTCTTTATGGTCGTTTGTCCTTGGGGGGCATCGTCTTCTTCGGGGTGGTCTTCAGGGTCGCGGGCTTCAGGGTCGTCGTCTTCGGGGTCGTGTCTTCTTTTGGGATGGTCTTAAGGGGGGGTCGTCTTCATTGTTTTAGTCAGGGGGGATTCCCGGTGATTACCCCCCCAAAAAAACAATTTTTAAAAAAACTTCAAAAATTGGAAAAGTAGCTGAAGGGACAAGAAGGCTGGTAACTTCCCAAAAAACCCCGCTGACGGTACTGGAAACCCCGACGGGGGAGCAGATTGGGACAAGGACAATGGAAGTTAAAGGGAACCCGCTGGGCTGTTTCTGGAACCCCGGGGGGGCAGCAGAAGGAACAGAGGGCCAAAGGGACAAACCCAGGACCCGGGTGACGGTACTGGGAAATGGTTTTCTAAACAGGAGGTACCTGTGCTACAAAAAAACCAAGGGCCCGCAGACGGTTTCTGGGAACTCGGATACCCGGTTTGGAAAGGGACCTTGGCCAAAGGCACTGCCCGGGAAACCCGCTGAGGTACTGGAACCCGGACGGTTAGCAGATGGTACAAAAGCCAATGAAAAATACCCAGGACCAGCTGGGCTGTGCTGGAACTCAGAGGGGGGGCAGAAGGAACAGAGCCCAAAGGCACAACCGAGGACCAGCTGACGGTACTGGGGCACCGGTTTTCTAAGAAAGGCGTACCTGTGCTACAAAGCACTACCAAGGACCCGCAGTCGTTGCTGGAAAAAAATCGGATAACCCAGATGGGGGCCCCCTAGGCCAAAGGCACTTTCCGAGAACCAAATGACGGTACTGGAACCCGGCGGGTAGCATAAGGTACCCCTGAAAATTTAAATTGGAAAAGGCGGAGCCGGGGCCCCAGTTTTCCAAAACCCACAGTCCTACGGGGGGTTTGCTTTTCCTATTGGCAAAATTGGAAACAGTTTATTTTTTTTCCCCGCAGCCCCCCTGGGAAAGACCTAAAGGGCAGGCACCTTTGAGTCGGCTAACCCGGACCGCAACAGGGGACAGGAAACTTATTGGGGCAAAGGGGACGTTGCCCACTGCCGGGAAAAACAGCTGGCCAAAGGTCCCCTGTAACAGGGCTGGGCCCCAGGAGTGAGAAACCCGTCCCAAAAAGCCCATTTTTGAGAACCAGTGACGGTACGGGAACCCGGCCCGGGTTTAGCATAAGGTCCCCAAATGAAAATTCAAGTTAAAGGGGCCGCGGGGCCAGCCAAAAGTTACCGAACCCCAACATTTCCTACAGGGGGTGTTTGTCCTTTTGGCCCAATGAAAACAGCCTTTTTTTACATGTCCCGCAACCCCACATGGGAAAGCACCTAAACTGCAGGCACCATAGAGTCGGCTACCGACAGCAACACGACAGGGGCAAAACCCTTTTTGGAGGGGAAAAATGGGGCGTTGACACTGCCAGGAAAAACTGGCTGCTGTAACCAGGCCCGGGCAGGAGTGAGTAACCCCTGCCAAAAACACATCCCAAACAGCAACTTGGGGGTTTTTGGAGCCCCGGATGAGAGGAGAACATTTGGTTTGGGGGCCCGCCCGGAAAATTTTTTCCGTACACACCGCAGGGGAACGCTGAATTATGAACCCCAGTCAAAAGGAGCGAGTGTTGACTGTCAGACAGCACTTCCGAGCCCGCAAAACTTTGGGAGTGTTGGGCCCCCGGGTGAAAAGGGGAACAGGGTGGAAGGGGAGCTGGACTTCTTGCCCTACCACGCGGGGAACAGCTGACATTACTGAAACCCCCGTAACACAGGAGCGAGTGTTTTACTGTGCAGCAGCACTTCCGGAGCAGCAAAATGCGGTGTTGGGCCCCGGGGGGGAGAGGAGAAAAGGGTGGAGGCGCAGGACTTTTTGCTGTACCCCCACAGAGGGGAAAAAAAGCTGAAATTTCTGAACCCCAGTTTAAAAACGGGGAGCGAGTGTTGGGCTGTGCAGACAGCATTTTCCCCGAGCAGCAACTGGCGGGGTTGGAGCCCCGGGTTTAGGGAGGGCAGGGTGGAGGGGAGCAGGATTTTTTGCCATTTCCCCACAGCAGGGGAAAAAGTGAATTACTGAACCCCCGAAAAAAAGGGAGGAAGTGTTTTATGTGCACACTGCCTTTACCCAGCAGCAAAATTGGGGGTGTTTTTTGGGGCCCAGGGTCGTCGGGTGTTGGCTGAGGGCCTAGTATGAGCAACTTTTTTAAATTTAAATTGGAGGCAGCAGGACTTTTTGCCCTTTTAAAACAGCAGGGGGAAAAGCTGCATTATGAAAACCCCAGAAAACCACAGGAGCAAGTGTTGCTGTGCACACAGCACTTCCGACCCGCAACTGGGGTTTGGAGCCCGGGGGTGAGAGGAGAACATGGGGGAGGCAGCAGGATTTTTTTCCCGTACACACAGCAGGGGAACAGCTGACAAAATGAACCCCAGTAAAACAGGAGCGAGTGTTAAACTGTGCAGACAGCACTTCCGAGCAGCAAACTGGCAGTGTTGGAGCCCGGGGGTTTGAGGGGGAGAACGGGGGGTTGGGGGCAGCAGGACTTCTTGCCGTACACACAGCGGGGGAAAAAAGCTGACATTAGTGAACCCCAGTAACACAGGAGGAAAGTTTTTTGACTGGGCAGACGGGCATTCCGAGCAGAAAATGGGGGTGGTTGGGGCCCAGGGATGAGAGGAGAACAGGGTGGGGGCCCAGCAGGTTTTTCCCGGGTTCACACAGCGGGGGAACAGCGGACATTCCCTAAAACCCCAGTAAAAAAGGGGGCCAAGTGTTGACTGTGCCACCACTTCGGCAGAATGGCGGTTTTGGGAAAACCCCAGGGTAAAGGGGGGTGTGAAAAATTTACTTTTTACGTATTTCCCTTTTTTGGGTTTGGCTTTTAAAATGTAGAACCCCAAAAACAAGAAAAAGAAAAGCTTTACTACCATAAGATGAGAATTAAAAACAAAAAAATATATTAGAAATAAATAATTTACAAAGATAAAGGGATATATTCAAATGGCAAAAAGCAATGAAAAAGAAAAAAAAAAAATTTTAAAGGAATGGGGATATGGGGGTTTAAAATTAAATGCATACAATTTACTTTCAAAAACCTTTAATGCGGGCTAGGTAATAGTTTGTAACCTGAAATTTTTTTCTAAAAGGAATTTTAGTTTTCAAAACATCTCGGGGCTTTCAAGTTATATATGACAAAAAAAAAAAATTGGGTGATTTTGTAACAAAACCGTTTTGAAAATATTTTGAATCTCCATCTGAAATTTCCTGAAAATTTGGGCCAAAAATTTCAATTTTATGATAAAAAATAACCTGGGAAAAAGTGCTTTATTTGCTTTGTAAAAAATTGCTTTTTTATGCCTGACAGTGCACTTGAAAAAAGCATGAAAAAGGATAGAAAGGGGAATTTTATCGTTCGATTTGCATACCCAATGATCCCTGAATGGGGAAATTAAAAATTCTGTCCCTAATAAAGTGGGCGTCACTACTCAAGCTGTTTTTTATGTTGATAAAGGGGGGGACGTGCATGTTTGCTTGCCCCCTTTGTTTTGCGTACACTGGTTTTTCCTGCTGTGCCCGGGTTGGGTTTTTGGAGGGGTCTGTGGTCATATGACTGACAACATTCCGTTGCGCATCGTTTTTCATCGTAGCTTTCCAAAAAAAACCAAACCCTTTTGGTCATGACTGCTTTATTTCCGTAAACATGCACCTTGATGAAATTACCCCGCACGTCCCTTTTTAGAGAAAAAGCTACGGGGAAAAAGCGCGGGAGGTTTTGGGGGCGCAGCCTTTTTTGAGGTACAGTATTATATCAAACTTTGTACGGTGTCGCTATTCACTTGATACTAGATATCATTACTTTTCTATTTTTCCCTTTTCGTTGTTTTTTCCTGCACCCTTCAGGTTTAACTTGCTATTGTCAGTATGGCACGTGCCCCTTTTTAGAGGTTATGCTTGTTTTGCGCCTTTTTATCAGGATTTCATGTTTTACCCTTTTATTATGGGGGGTTTAACTAAAAAAATTTGGGCCCAAATTCCCGTGGGATTTTTTACTGACACAAATTTTAAATAAGATTTATGATGAGTAGTCCCACAACCATTGTTAGCACTATATTACAGGGTGTAGATCCCGTTTCCCCTTTAAACAAAAAAATGGATTTTAAATGTACTTGTATGCATTTTAATTTTAACCCCTATACCAATTTAAAGGCCAACCTTTGCATCCAGGGGTGTTGGCAAAGTTTCAACTCCCCTTATTTCACTTTCCCAAACCCTTTCAGCATTTCCCCTAGTTTCCCAAAATTTGTGGGGGTGCCCGTTTCGCCATCATACCTATACCATATGTAGGTTTTTGGTTTGCATTTGTTTTCGACAGGGGCTTTTATTTCACTAAATTTTCAA
>JARQOD010009155.1:0-32580 GCA_033576555.1 Oophaga sylvatica | reverse complement strand
ACTCGGGCTGCACCGGGCAGTCCCTTAAAACCCCCGCTGCGTCACTGCCCGTCACCCAATAATTAAACTTTCCCCCCCCCCCCCCCCTTTTTAGTGCCACCAGCTACGGCTTTTGATGAAAAATTTTATCAAGGGGGCCGTACAACCCCAAAACAGTAGGTAGTGCTTCACACGAAAAAATTCTTTATAAAAAGGGGAGAAACAAACTAATAAATTTATAGGTTTACCCTTAAAACACAATGCTTATAAAATAAAAAATTAAAACTGAGAAAATTTTGTTATTAAGGCTTTATAAAAAAAAAGGGTTTAAGAATAAAATCACTCACAGGGTTTGTTAGATAATAACAGGCAAGCCAGTGGGGAAAGGGACCACATCATATTTCTTTGGGTAGTCTCTTACTCGAAAATCCCACAAAAAATGCTACAAGGAACTTCACTGTAAGACTTATGATGTCAGCTTCTGCCCTAAAAAAAGGGGTGGTCCTTGGCCACCTCCCCGGCTGAAAGAAAAGGTCTGACTCTTCAATATCATAAGGTTCATCCCTTTTCGGAACCTAGCAGAATAAGGCAGCCCTTAAATGGCTTGCTTTGAAATAATGTTAAAAATAAACCCAAACTGGGTGAATAGCTCATGGGGCCCCAAATTTCCATTCCGGGCTCTGTTGGAGTTGGGTTTCCCGGTACCCGGGAAACGATGCCGCGGCGCATGGTTAACACAGTGCGTTCGTGTTTCTACGAATGCCCCCCGTGTTATTAACCAAAAAGAATGAATACTCCAACAGCTCTATAGGGAAAAAAGACGTGTTCGGACAATGCAGGACCCGCGGTGAAACGGGAAAAATTCCAGCACGGGAGCTCACATTTCAGCCTGGTGCGGCTGACAGGGGGGAAGGGAGAAGTATGAAGTGCAGAGAGAAAGGGGGGCTTTCAGCAGTACAAAAAAAAAAAAAAAAGATGAGGACAGCAATTCCAGCACAGCACCATCACCCTCCCCCCTTTGAGGCGCTACGGGGGGCAGACCGTCAAATCCGACATTTGACCCAGCGGGTTCGCCAGTCGGGTAACCCATCGCATTCCCCTGATACTGCCCTTTTTTTGTTGTACGGCAAAAATCATATGCTCAGGGGAAGGGTCCAGCTAGCAACCTACCAGTTTCCGGACACTGGGAGCCCTAGAGGGTTTTGGCGGTGCCACCTTTAAGGGGCGCCCTACAGGGATGGCTGCAAAAGTTCAGTCCCAGACCATGGCCACACTCCTTTTCGATGGGGAGTATGCCACTTCCCTTGGGAGAAGTTTTCCGCTCAGGTACAACCGGGGGGGCTCCGGTCCCCCGAATCAATGCTGGTACAGCACCCCAGGCCAAATTCGCTGGCGTCAGTCGTCCAGGGAATGGCCGACTGCTGCGCGGCTTCAACACTGGAGAGCTGCACAGGGCTGTTTTCAAAGCTCGGAATGCCGCCTCACAGCCATCTGTCCAGTTGACTGTTTGGGGTAGACCGCCCTTGGTGAGGTCCGTCAAGGGTTTTGCAATGGCGCTATAGTTCGGTACGAAACGCCTATAGTACCCTGCAGTGCCCAGGAAGGACTTCACCTGCTTTTTGGTCCTGGGGGTGGGCCAGGACACGATCGCGTCCACTTTCTCGGGCTCTGGACTCATGGAACCCCCGCCTACCCGGTGCCCCAGGTAGTGGACCTCCCTCATGCCCATCTGGCATTTTCCCGGCTTGATGGTCAGACCTGCCTGGTGAATACGCTTGAGCACCTCCTGGAGATGCTGAAGGTGTTCCTCCCAGGTGGAACTAAAGACGGCAATGTCGTCCAGGTACGCCACAGCGTACTCCTCCAGTCCCTGAAGCAGGTGGTTGACCATCCGCTGGAAAGTGGCAGGGGCATTCTTCATGCCGAAAGGCATGACCGTGGACTCGTACAGTCCAAAAGGGGTGATAAAGGCAGATTTCTCCTGCGCCGCCGGGCTCAGGGGAATCTGCCAGTATCCCCGACTCAGATCCATGATGGATATGTACTTGGCATTCGCCAACCGCTCCAGCAGATCCTCGATGCGTGGCATTGGGTGCGCATCAGAGGTAGTGATGGCGTTGAGCCCCCTGTAGTCCACGCAGAACCGGGTGGTCCGATCCTTTTTTGGCACGAGAACTACAGGTGAGGCCCACGCGCTTTTGGACTGCCGATCACCCCCAGCTGCAACATCTCATGGATCTCCTGGCGCATAATCTGCTGCACTTCCTCAGAGATCCGATAAGGTGTCCGCCGTAACGGGGCGTGATTCCCGGTGTCCACCTCGTGGACTGCCAACTCGGTCCTTCCGGGTCGGTTAGTGAACACGGCCCGAAAGGATTCCAGAGTGGTCAGCAACTGCAACCGCTGGGAGGCGGTTAGCGAGGCATTTACCTCCATGTCCTCAATGGACCCACTGGCATTAGCTTGGGCCAGCACGTCTAGGAGGGATCCTCTTCCCCGTCCTCGGGCAGATTGCAGACCGGTAGGACGCAGGCTTCACGTTCGTGATGGGCCTTCATCATGTTGACGTGAAAGGCCTTGCGCCTACCCCGAGTGTGGTCAAGCGTGACCACGTAGGTGGCTGGGTTGAGCTGTTGGTGCACGACGTACGGGCCTTCCCAGGCTGCCTGAAGCTTATCCTTTGGTACGGGGACCAGCACCCACACCTTTTGACCCACCTGGTAGGTCCGCTCCCGGGCGTTCTGGTCGTACCAGTGCTTCTGGTCAGCCTGAGCCTGCGTCATGTTGTCATGCACCAACTGCGTCAAGGTCTGCATCTTGTCGCGGAAGCGCATGACATAATCCACGATGGACACTTCCGTGGGTTTGGCTCATCTTCCCAGGATTCTCTTATCAACCCAAGGGGTCCCCGGACTCGCCTACCATACAGGAGCTCGAAGGGGGAGAACCCGTCGAGGCCTGCGGGACTTCTCTGTAGGCAAATAGCAGGTGTGGGAGGTACCGCTCCCAATCGCGTCCCTGGGTCTCAACCAGCATGCGGAGCATCTGTTTGAGGGTACCGTTAAAGCGCTCACACAAACCATTGGTCTGTGGGTGAAACGCACTCGATTACCATACGCGTCACCTGCATTTTGCTGCAGAGAGCCTTCATTAGGCGAGACATAAATTGGGTCCCTTGATCGGTAAGCATCTCCCTGGAAATCCTACCCGTGAAAAGATGGTCACCAGTGCATCTGCCACCTTATCTGCCCTAGTTGAGGACAGAGCTACCGCCTCCGGGTACCGGGTAGCGTAGTCTACCACAGTCAGGATGTATTGCTTTCCAGAGCTGCTGGGGACGGCCAGCGGGCCCACAATGTCCACCGCGATCCTCTGGAAAGGCTCCTCTATCACTGGCAACGGGATCAGGGGAGCCTTAAGAGCAGGCCCCGCCTTCCCCACTCTTTGACAGGTGATACAGGAGCGGCAGTAGTTAGTCACATCTGTCCCCATCTTGGGCCAATAGAAGTGTTGAGACAGCCGTGCCTTAGTTTTGCTGATCCCCAAGTGTCCAGCGAGTGGAATCTCATGGGCAATCCTCAACAACTCACCTCGGAACTGGTGCGGGACGACCAGCTGTTTCCCCCTCAACCACTCCTTTTGGGAATCTCCGGGTACTGTCTCCCGGTACAACCTTCCTCGTTCCCAGAACACCCTCTCCTTATCAGTCACGGAGGTGGGCGTCTCGGCGAGGTGCCTCAAGTTCTCCAGGCTCGCATCTGAGTGCAGAGCGGCCTGGAACTCCTGGCTGGAGGCAGCCAGAAGTGACGTCAGGGTTCCTTCCTCACTGGGACCCTCTGGGACCGGCTCTGGGTCCACCTCTGGTTCAGTCTCTCCTGTAGCGGAGGAGGGTCCCGATGGCAGGGCGCTACCTGCGATCCGGGCACTCTGACTGCGGGTGACAGCAGCTACATATGCAGTCTCCCCGGGGATTTCTATAGACCCATCAGCCTGCGCTGCTATGGGCTCTACCTCCCCATCCACCCCCAACACTTCAGGAGCAGTGCTGCTTATGGGCCAGTTACCTTCCTCGGTGGCACTGGTCAGTGTCATGGCGTCACCTTCCTCCCGGTTCCCATGCACCTCCCCATTTCCTTGAGCACTGTCGCTTGCTCCTGCTAGGGGTTCCTCAGCCGTCTCACTCCGCAGAGCGACGGGACTGAACGCTCCTGTACCTGTGGACACATCTACCACTTCAGAGAAAGGGTTAACAGATTCAGATGGCACAGATACATCACTATCAACATCAGTCCTAGGAAAGAAAGGTTATCAGTTGCATCATCACTTCGCAAAGCATTAGCAGGTAACACAATCAGTTTCCCATCATCATCAAAAATCAACATCATGGTTAACGTTAACCTTATCATCAGATTGGGAAGGGTGTCACGGACATAGTACGCCACCATCCTCCCCAGATCAGTCCCCAATAAAACATCAGTGGGCAGGTTTTCGGACACCCCCACTTCCTTCACCCCGCTCCCGGTACCCCAGTCAATGAAAACTCGGGCTATCGGCAAGGGGTAGTGGACACCCCCAATCCCTGTGACAGTTAGGGTTTTCCCCGGAATCAACTCTTCAGGGGCCGCCAGTTCGGGTCGGATGAGGGTTCGCTCAGCCCCGGTGTCCTTGAGGCCTGTAGCAAGACGGGCCCCCACGCGGACGGGCTGCACGTTGTCATCAACCCTCCCCACCACACCACCCACCAAAAGAACAGAGGCGTTGGGCCCGGAGGCCTTGGCTGGGGGGTTCTTCTGCCTCTCCGGACAGGTGGCGCTGATGTGACCAGTCCTTTTACAGGAGAAACACTGGCGGGGGTCTGATGTAGGCCTGGCGCTGGCAAAGGGGATAGTGCCTCCAGAGGGACGACTGGCAGGGGCACTGGGGTTGGTTGCAGGCTTACCCCCTCCCCAGCGGGTGGCGACGGACTTCCGCACCTCGGGTTTCCGGTTGGCCTCATAGCTGTCGGCGATCCGGGCTGTTGTGACCGCGTCCTCTGGTTCTCGGTCCAGGATGAACTGTCGGACCTCAGCTGGGCACAGATGCAGGAACTGGTCTTTGATCATCAGGTCTTTCAGCTCCTCATAGGTGTCAACTGACAGTCCATGGATCCACTGGTCAAAGTGGTTCCTGAGTCCTTGCACCACATCGCTATAACTGTCGTGTGGGCCACGTTGGAGGTTCCGGAACTTCTTTCGGTATACCTCAGGGGTTAGCTGGTACTTGGCGATCAGGGCCTGCTTGATGGCCTCATAGTCACTGTCTTGATCTGGCGCGAGGGAAGCGAACGCCTCCAAAGCTTTGCCCTTTAGCCCGGGGGTCAAGTACCTGGCCCATTGGTCGGCAGGCAGCCGGTACTGTCTGCAGACTTTCTCAAAGGCCCGCAGAAAAGTGTCCAAGTCTCCGTCCCTTTCCAGCACGGGAAAGTGCTCCGGCCGGGGCTTGGGACTCTGAGTGCTGCTGGGCACACTGCTCTGGGCTGTGGAGGGCATTGCCCCTCGCTGGACCATCTCCAGCTCATGGGCTCTCTGCGCTTGGGCTTCCCGCTCGGCTCGGGCTCTCTCAGCCTCCCGCTCGGCTCTCTCAGCCTCTCGCTGGGCTTGGCGCTCGGCTCGGGCCTCCTGCTGGTATTGCTGAATCAGCTTCAGGCGCTCCCCCCGGTCGTCGGTGGGGAGTTCCTCCAGGGCCGCCTGCAGGTAAGGGTCCATCCCGCCCTGGTTGTAAGCCTGCAGGGTTTGGGCCTCTGCTGCCGCCCCACCTTGGCTTGGGCCGGCTTCTGTGCCCTCCTCGCTCTCAGCGTGGTCCTGTGGCATCAGGACCTTGATCAGTTGAGCTTTGGTTTGGCCCCTGGGGTCAAGGCCTCGGGAAATGCATATTCCAGCAAGAGTGTCCCTTTTCTGCAGTTTGTACCAACTTACTCCTATTGTAGCCATGTTTGCCAAATAAAAGATAGGATAGAAAAACAAAGAGAAGGGAGGGGTAACCGCAAGTACACACAATTGTCTCAGGACTAATAAACACTGAGTCTGTTCTCCAAAACTTTCGATGCAGGGTCGCTGAAGAACCGTGCAAGTTTTTTAGTGAATGGAATGATTGCTCAAACCAGATCACTAATGCTCTATAATCCCACGCTGCACAATATGTGATGAACGGACACCAGTCCGCCACGTAGCCGGGTCACGGCTTGTGATCCACGCTGCCACCAATATGTGATGGAACGTGCACACACACGACGGCTGCTGCCGTCCGACCCAGTAAACTGCAGGGATTTATAACTATCCCACTTCCACTTAGGAACTTGCAGCTCTCTGGCGCCCCCCTTACCCTCAGGTCAGTCAGGGAACTGCACCTAGGATAATTAGTCGCCAGACGGGTCACTTGGATGTGTGCTGGCTATTGGGCACGCTGCAGTGAGGGAATTATAATTACTCTACCGCTGCGTCATTGCCAGCGTCACCCAATAGATTAACACTTTACACCCCTTCCTTTTAGCTGCCACCAGCTACGGCTTTTGATGAACAATTTATCAAGAGGGTCCGTAGCAACCCCAAAACAGTAACGTAGTGCTTCAGGCACGTGCAAATTCGTTTATAGAGCAGGAGAAACAAACTAATAAATTTATAGGTTTATTCCTTAAAAACAGGCAATGCTTATATAATATAAAAAGATGTAACAAACTGAGACAATATCGTTATGTACAGATGCAGTTATAAAATAAAATAGGATTAAGAATGAAAATCACTCACATGGTTGTTAGATCATATACAGGCAAGCCAGGCTGGGGGAAGGAGCCACACGTCATAGTTCATTGGTAGATCTCTTACTCAGCACATCCCAGCAGAAAGAATGCTACTAAGGAACTTCACTGTAAGACTTATGCATGTCAGCTTCTGACCTCACAAAAAGGGCTGGTCCTCTGGCCACCTCCCCTGGCTGCAAGCTATGGTCTGAGCTCTGCAATATCATAAGGTTCATAACTCGTTCTGTGAACCTAGCAGAATAACGGCAGACCTATCAATGGTCTTGCTTTGAAATAATGGTTCAAATGAACCCAAACTTGGGTGACATAGCTCATGGGGCACCCGAGAATTCCATTTCTCGGGCTCTGTTGGAGTTACGGGTTCACCAGTACCACGGGAACGATGCCCGTCGGCGCATGGTTCAACACAGTGACGTTCGTGTTTCTAGCGAATGCTCCCACCGTGTTATTAACCAAAAAAGAATGAATACTCCAACATGGCTGCTATAGGAAGAAAGCACGTGTTCGGACAATGCAGGACCCCTGCGGTGAAGCGGGAAAACTTCCAGCACTGGCAGCTCACATTACACTGCCTGAGTGCAGGCTGACAGGGGGGGAAGGGAGAAGTATGAGAGCTGCAGAGAGAAGGAGGGCTTTCAGCAGTACAAAAAAAAAAAAAGAGATGAGGACAGCAATTCCAGCACAGCACTCATCACAAGAGCCTTTAATGAAGTAGGTTGGACCCAATCACAGATGGCCTGAACCTTGACCGGGTCCATTTCAATAACAGATGGGGACAAAATGAATCCCAGAAATGAGATCCTCTGTACGCCAAAAAGACACTTTGATCCCTTCACATACAGAGCATTCTCTCTCAAAATCTGGAACACAGTCCGAACATGTTTCACATGAGAGTCCCAGTCATTGGAAAAAATCAAGATATCATCCAAATAAACAATCAGAAATTTATCCACAAAATCCCTGAAAATGTCATTCATGAAGGACTGGAAGACAGAAGGAGCATTAGTGAGCCCAAAGGGCATCACTAGGTACTCAAAATGCCCCTCTGGGGTATTAAATGCCGTCTTCCATTCATCCCCGTGCTTAATGCGAATAAGGTTATATGCCCCCCTGAGGTCAAGCTTGGTAAACCAAGTAGCACTTTTCACCCTGGAAAACAGGTCAGAAATCAAGGGTAACGGATATTGATATTTCACAGTGATATTGTTCAAGAGACGATAATCAATACAAGGCCTTAATGAACCATCCTTTTTGACCACAAAGAAAAAAACGGCACCCAAGGGTGAAGAGGATGGTCTGATATGACCCTTCTCCAATGACTCCTTGATATAAGACCGCATAGCGTCATGTTCAGGTACAGACAAGTTAAAAAGGCGACCTTTAGGGAATTTACCACCAGGCACCAATTCAATAGCGCAGTCATAGCTCCTATGGGGGGGCAAGGATGCAGATTTACTTTCGCTAAACACATCAGAAAAATCAGTCAAAAAGTCAGGAACATCCTGAGCCTGGGAGGAGGCAGAAAAAACAGGAGTGTTGGTATTAACACATTGGCAACCCCAACTGGTTACAGACACAGATTTCCAATCCAAAACAGGATTATGAGACTGTAACCAAGGGAAACCCAGTACGATAATGTCATGCAGATTATACAGCACCAAAAATTTGCAACTCTCCTGATGATCAGGTTCAACCCTCATTATCACCTCAGTAGAGAACTGAGGTTTATTCTCAGCCAAAGGGGTAGAATCGATCCCCAGTAGGGGAATAGACTTCCGTAGGGGTATCAAGGGAAACCCACAACGTTTAGCAAAATCAAAATCCATCAGGTTAATAGCTGCTCCCGAATCAACAAAAGCCTGAGCAGAAAATGTGGACAGGGAGCAAATCAGGGTAACAGTCAACAAAAATTTAGTCTGAACACTACCCAAGACAACTGAACGTGCAAAACGTCTTCCCCGCTTAGGGCAGACTGAAATAGCATGAGAGGCATCACCACAGTAGAAACATAACCCATTGCGTTTTCGAAACTCATGACGCTGTGCCCCAGAAGCCACTCTATCACACTGCATGGGTTCAGAAGCTGGTTCACAAGGCAACACTATTCCACGCATACCTCTACGCTCACGCAAACGTCTGTCAATTTGAATCGCTAATGACATAGAATCATTGAGACCAGAGGGGACAGGGAATCCCACCATAACATCCTTTACATTCTCTGACAGACCCTTCCGAAAAAGGGCTGCCAAAGCATCGTCATTCCATTTGGTCAGGACTGCCCACCTACGGAATCTCTGACAGTATAACTCAGCGTCCTCAAGCCCCTGATTTAATGCCAACAAGGTTTTTCAGCTTGATCAGTGACATTAGGCTCATCGTACAATAACCCAGAGCCTGAAAAAATGCATCAACATTACTCAAAACAGGATCCCCAGGTGTCAGGGAAAAAGCCCAATCCTGAGGATCGCCGCCAGGAGAGAGATGACAATTTGAACCTGCTGTGCTGCGTTCCCTGAGGACTTAGATTTCAAGGCAAAAAACAACTTACAGTTATTTTTGAAATTCAGAAATTTAGCTCGATCCCCCAAAAATAAATCTGGCATGGGGATCCTAGGTTCCACAGCCGGCAACCTCGCAAGATAGGTAGCAATACTCTGAACCTCAGTGGCAAGCTGATCCACACGGCCAGACAACTGTGCAAACTTCATTGAGAGGAAAAAAAAAATCTTCCTCAGCATTCAGAGAAACAGAGGGAAAAAAAAAAAAATCTCTGACAACTCTGACAATCTTCTTTCTTTAACACTATTTTTCCCTTCTGTGAGTACCATACAAATATCAGTTTTCAGGCCGGTGATACTGTTATGATTTGGTAGCTGAGGAGAGCAGGCAAAAAAGGCAATACACCAGAGAGGTTGGAATCTATGGGATTGCAGTACCCTGACTAACCACCACAACTAAAGGCAGCCGTGGAGCGTACCTACGTTGGTCCTAGACGCCTCGTCACAGCCTGAGAAGCTAACTACACCTAAAGACAGAAAGAGGAAAACTATCTGCCCGGAGCAGATCCCCAAAGAACATAGAAAGCCCCCAAACATGTAATGGCGGTTAGACAAGAGGATATACAGACACAGACAGAAAATAGTATGAGCAAACGTTGGGGCCCAAACTTCCTAAATAGAAAAGGATAGGAAGGACACTTACTGCAATCCCAAAAAACCCTGAAAAGTACCAACACTACTAATTACAAAAACACCTGAGATCACACGACCTCTACCACCTAAATTAGTTCTCTGGTGTAACAAAACTAAACAGCAGCCACTGAAAAACTGGAAAAGGCAAATGAACAAACAACAGTGGCTGAACTAAACTGAGAGGAGCACAAGCCCCGGAGGGGACCCGGCAGACCCCACAGGAGAGCAGGACAAAATGCAAAAAGCAAGCACAAAAAACTAAAAGAAGAAAATGTGTTATCTGTTAGCAGAAGATGCAGGCACGAAACAGCAAGCTACAAAGTGAACAGGAATCAAAGATGAGACCAGAACAATTGATCACCGGCAACCCTGATGGGAGGGAACCTCCCTTATACAGTATAAGACCAGTCAGTAACACCTGATCGCCAATCTTCACAATCTTCATTGGATAGTTCAGTACTGTTTGTAACCACCAGAGGGAGCCTCTGCTCAGAATTCATTTCTAGCACATTCACAACATGCTCCTATGTACAAGAATATAACTACTATAATACTGCTCCTATGTACAAGAATATCACTACTATAATACTGCTCCTATGTACAAGAATATAACTACTATAATACTGCTCCTATGTACAAGAATATAACTACTATAATACTGCTCCTATGTACAAGAATATAACTACTATAATACTGCCCCTATGTACAAGAATATAACTACTATAATACTGCTCCTATGTACAAGAATATAACTACTATAATACTGCTCCTATGTACAAGAATATAACTACTATAATACTGCTCCTATGTACAAGAATATCACTACTATAATACTGCTCCTATGTACAAGAATATAACTACTATAATACTGCCCCTATGTACAAGAATATAACTACTATAATACTGCCCCTATATACAAGAATATAACTACTATAATATTGCCCCTATGTACAAGAATATAACTACTATAATACTGCTCCTATATACAAGAATATAACTACTATAATACTGCCCCTATGTACAAGAATATAACTACTATAATACTGCTCCTATATACAATATAACTACTATAATACTGCTCCTATGTACAAGAATATAACTACTATAATACTGCCCCCTATGTACAAGAATATAACTACTATAATACTGCCCCTATGTACAAGAATATAACTACTATAATACTGCTCCTATGTACAAGAATATAATTACTATAATACTGCTCCTATGTACAAGAATATAACTACTATAATACTGCTCCTATGTACAAGAATATCACTACTATAATACTGCTCCTATGTACAAGAATATAACTACTATAATACTGCTCCTATGTACAAGAATATAACTACTATAATACTGCCCCTATGTACAAGAATATAACTACTATAATACTGCTCCTATGTACAAGAATATAACTACTATAATACTGCCCCCTATGTACAAGAATATAACTACTATAATACTGCCCCTATGTACAAGAATATAACTACTATAATACTGCTCCTATGTACAAGAATATAACTACTATAATACTGCCCCCTATGTACAAGAATATAACTACTATAATACTGCCCCTATGTACAAGAATATAACTACTATAATACTTCCCCTATGTATAAGAATATAACTACTATAATACTGCCTCTATATACAAGAATATAACTACTATAATACTGCCCCTATATACAAGAATATAACTACTATAATACTGCTCCTATGTACAAGAATATAACTACTATAATACTGCCCGTATATACAAGAGAAACCAAAAAGCAAGTCCAAACATGAAAGCCTTACCCAAATTCATATAGACCAAAGAATCAAGGGAAATAGGCAAATAATGCAAAATATTTATTATATCAAAATATATTGAATGTACAAAAATAACAGGAGAAAAATCACAAGATACAAAAACGCCAGAAATGCATCATCAAATGTACAATGTCAGCCCTAGACAAAAAATATATTTATTGCAAAACTGTAGAACCATACTGGCTCAAAATACTCCATATGTGATAGATTAAATAGCTTAAGGACAGTTGTCCATAGTGCAGATCATAAAAGCTAATATAATCCTTATTCATAGGATACAGATTTATAGAAATGAAGTAAAATAATGAGAGTATAATAGGCAGTGCCCATACACAGTGTGTGACATTAAAAAGTGTCAAAATGCAGGGCTGTGAGGTGTCTTTAACATATATGGCTCAAGGAGCTCATGACATCTCACACAGCCTCAAAAGATAAAGTGTAGGGCAAAAGACAATTGCACAGAATAAGAACAGACTAAACACTCATGTAATGGTAAATCCCAAAACCTTGTCATGATAATGTATGAAATAGAAAGGTCAGTGACCCACATAACCAGGACAAAGAGTGTGGCCTATAATAGTAATAAAGGAAAATCAGATGTAAGCATATATATGCCTCCTTATATAATTGCACATTGGCCCGGAATAAACACAGAACAAGAGTAATAGCTGAAAAATCAGAGCAAGTGCTACAAGCGCATACCTGGCGTCAAGGGGAACCCCGACGCACGTTTCGCAACAGCTTCCTCGGGGGGTTGTGTAGAACGATGTACAAGAATATAACTACTATAATACTGCCCCCTATGTACAAGAATATAACTACTATAATACTGCCCCTATATACAAGAATATATACTACTACTATAATACTGCCCTATGTACAAGAATATAACTACTATAATACTGCCCTATGTACAAGAATATAACTACTATAATACTGCTCCTATGTACAAGAATATAACTACTATAATACTGCCCCTATGTACAAGAATATAACTACTATAATACTACCCCTATGTACAAGAATATAACTACTATAATACTGCTCCTATGTATAAGAATATAACTACTATAATACTGCTCCTATGTGCAAGAATATAACTACTATAATACTGCCCCTATGTACAAGAATATAACTACTATAATACTGCTATATACAAGAATATAACTACTATAATACTGCTCCCTATGTACAAGAATATAGCTACTATAATACTGCTCCAATGTACAAGAATATAACTACTGTAATACTGCCCCTATGTACAAGAATATAACTACTGTAATACTGCCCCTATGTACAAGAATATAACTACTGTAATACTGCTCCTATGTACAAGAATATAACTACTATAATACTGCTCCTATGTACAAGAATATAACTACTATAATACTGCCCCTATGCACAAGAATATAACTACTATAATACTGCTCCTATGTACAAGAATATAACTACTATAATACTGCTCCTATGTGCAAGAATATAACTACTATAATACTGCCCCCTATGTACAAGAATATAACTACTATATACTGCTATATCAAGAATATAACTACTATAATACTGCTCCTATGTACAAGAATATAGCTACTATAATACTGCTCCCTATGTACAAGAATATACTACTATAATACTGCCCCTTTGTACAAGAATATAACTACTATAATACTGCCATCTACTAAAGGTTTGGGTTGTGTTTGTAGCTCTCCTGATGTCTGGAGCAAGCCCAGGGAGGGGCCACCCTGGGCGGGGAAGCTCCCCAGGCAAGGCCCAGGCTTCTCGGCCTACACTGGGACAAGCCTCCCAGGCCTCTCCTAATGGGAATGTTAATCCCAGAGCCACTGTCAGAGCAGTGAATGCAGCGAGCCAAAGCTGCAGCAGTTCTGTGAAGGAGGAAAAAGCCGTCAGTAAAGTTTTGGGAGGAAAACCTTCTCCAAGTCCAGCAAAGAAGCAAGAAGGAAAAGTGTCGGTCAGTGAAGGGTTACAGCACAATGTGAAGTCAGGTAACTCCCCAGTCAGCAAGCAGCTCCTGCCGGGTGCACAGTTGAGATCAGCCCCAGCTGTGCAGATCACCTCTCCTGCTCCCAGGCAGAGACGGACGTCTTTGGAAAGACAAACCATCCAGGAGAACTTACAGCAGCATGGCAGTATGGCGCGGTCAGGACGCACACGGTCGCAGTCAGGTGGCAGCAGTAAAAGTGCTGTGGAGCCTGGAGCCATGAAACCAGCGGTGGTGAAAATTAAGGAGACGTCTGGGTTCAAGCAGCCGGGGACATCGCTGAATGCAGGATCCC
Source organism: Oophaga sylvatica (assembly GCA_033576555.1). Lineage (NCBI taxonomy): Eukaryota > Metazoa > Chordata > Amphibia > Anura > Dendrobatidae > Oophaga > Oophaga sylvatica. Next base: position 18,511 of record JARQOD010009155.1, on the reverse strand, counting down.
AGGAGGAGACGCCACGTGCACCTGAGCTTCAGCTCGCAGAGGAGATCCCAGGACTAGTCAAGAAGTTCGGTGAGTTACAGCAGCAGAAAGACACACTACAGATGCAGATAGACACTTGCTATAAGCTAAAGGCTATTAATCCCGGGAGTCATGATTTTTATGCTGAGACTCTGAACACACTGGGTGTATTGCTGGCAAAAGTGGTGAGGGACATGGACTGCGTCCTAGAGAGGATGGGGCCCCTGGCAGAGACTTATAGGAACCAGGAACTGTTTAATTCACAGAAGCAGAACTCTGCAGGTTCCAGGTCAGACATTGTCCCAGGTGGACCCCAGAAGCAGGTGCGGCCAGTGCTGCAGCCTGCAAGTTTCTGCTTCCAAAAGGGGCAAATGCCGCACCAGCAGCAGCCTGTAGTACAGACCCCAGCAGACGTACCACAAGTTTCAGAATGCCCAGCACAACAGCCTGCAGCAGATTCCAAGCAGCAGCATGAAGGGCACATTCCAGTAGAGGTACAACAAGTCGCAGAATGCCCAGTACAGCCGCCTGCAGCAGATTCCAAGCAGCAGCATGGACATTTTTCAGCACAGGGACTACAAGTCTCAGAATGCCATGCACCACAGTTGGGCAGTGGACATGTGCCGGTAGTTCCTGATGGTGCCCAGCAGGGCTCTGATGCTGGGGATAACCGCGCTGTATCTGAGGGGTCGGGGGTTTGGGGGAGCACAGTATCTTTGGTGGACGCTGCGCAGTCTGATAGTGACATTGATGTTGATGATAACAATGTTCATGATGATGTCTGTGATTTCCCCCCTTTAATTCCGAGCACACAAGGTGTAGCAGCCCCCCCTGCTGCAGACCCTCACCCCGTCAGTCAGCCTAGTGTGACCCCGCAGGTTCCCCCCAGTAATGCCTGGAGTCGTGGTGCTCCGTCCTTCACCTCTGGTGCCAATTATACCGGCCAGGCGTTTAAACGGAGAAACGTCGTGCGTTTCCGGCACACAGGTGCCAAGGAGGATCTGCCAGATAGAAGGTTTGTGGTCAGGGAGCTCTTGTGTCGCCAGATGGGGTTTGCGCCAGTCAGCATCTTGGCGGTGATTAATCTTCCAGACAGGCAGGGTTATGACGTCAGCTTTAAGCTCATGAGTGACCTGGACAGGTTTTGGTCTAATTTCCCAAGTTTAGAGACTCTGAGGGCTGGAGTAAGTTCAGCTTTATTCCTATCTCTAAGCCAGATACTGTTACGGTAAATCTCATCTTCTGGAATGAGTCTGTACCCCCGCAGGACATTGTGGTGTGGCTCCGGAGGCATTGTGACCTGGTCTCTGACCTCACCAAAAGCAGAGACAATGATGGTATCTGGACGGGAGGGTGGAGGGTTTTGGTGAAACTGCGCCAGTGCGATAATATCACTGCCCACTTACCCAACTCCTTCTTTATTGGGAGGGAGAGGGGTGTGTGTTTCTATCCTGGGCAGCCTCGTAAGTGCTTCAAATGTGGCAAGGCGGGTCACCTGGCAAATACGTGTACTGTGGTGAAGTGCAACCTGTGTGGGGAGGTCGGCCATGTGGCTGCAGACTGCCAGAACATCAGGTGCAACCTCTGTGGGAAGATCGGTCACCCTCACAGGGACTGTCCTGACGCCTGGCACAATATCTGTAAGGACTATCCTGATGAGGATTTGGTGGCAGGGGCAGAGATTCTGGAGGAGGCAGCTTTACTGTCAGGGGAATTACTGTCCAGACCGGAGGTCCACCAGGGGTCTACTCAGGTGACACCAGAGCAGCAGGGTTCAGAGGGTGCACAGGGGAGTATGGAGGTTGTCTCTCAGGGGCAGCAGTCACAGGGAAGCATTACTTCAGTACTACCATCTGTGTCTCAGACTAAAAGGAAGAAAAAGGACAAGACCTCCCGTAAACCTGAGAAGGAGTATGACACTGGCCAAGGAGCCAGGAAGAAGGTCCAGAGTTCTGCAGGTGTAATGGACTTATCTAATAGGTTTGGTGTTCTGTCTGAGTCTGACGGTGATTTTGAGGATGACCTTAGAAGAATTGACGCAGAGTTTGATAGGGATGTAGAGGACTGTCCTCCGCCCAAGCGGAAGCCATTACCTGAGGGCTCTCGGGTAGAGTCTGAAATGGAGACCGGCGGTGACCAGAATAACTCCGACCCAGATCTGTGACGCTGTCAACTAAATAATGTCCGACCCCAGATAGATAAAATCATTAGGAAATGTTAAGTTATGGAAGGATGTGTCACTGGGTTGAAATATGATGTTTTTTTTTTTTTGTTTTTTTTCCAACCAGGTGTATGGACTCTTTAAGATAATTTTATATGTATAATCCGGATATGTAATGAATGTATGTACAATCCAAGTGAATTTATATTACTGGAGGAATGTCAGTATATTTGTATTTGTTTGGTTTTTACAATAAAAATTGCCCCTATGTACAAGAATATAACTACTGTAATACTGCCCTATGCACAAGAATATAACTACTATAATACTGCTCCTATGTATAAGAATATAACTACTATAATACTGCTCCTATGTGCAAGAATATAACTACTATAATACTGCCCCTATGTACAAGAATATAACTACTATATACTGCCCCTATGTACAAGAATATAACTACTGTAATACTGCCCCTATGTACAAGAATATAACTACTGTAATACTGCCCTATGTACAAGAATATAACTACTATAATACTGCCCCTATGTACAAGAATATAACTACTATAATACTGCCCCTATGTACAAGAATATAACTACTATAATACTGCCCCTATGTACAAGAATATAACTACTATAATACTGCCCCTACGTACAAGAATATAACTACTATAATACTGCTCCTATGTACAAGAATTAACTACTATAATACTGCTCCTATATACAAGAATATAACTACCATAATACTGCCTTTTTACCAGAATATAACTACTATAATACTACCCCTATGTACAAGAATATAACTACTATAATACTGCTCCTATATACAAGAATATAACTACTATAATACTGCCCCTATGTACAAGAATATAACTACTATAATACTGCCCCTATGTACAACAATATAACTCTATATACTGCCCCTATGTACAAGAATATAACTACTTAATACTGCCCCTATGTACAAGAATATAACTACTATAATACTGCCCTATGTGCAAGAATATAACTACTATAATACTGCCCCCTATGTACAAGAATATAACTACTATATACTGCCCCTATGTACAAGAATATAACTACTGTAATACTGCCCCTATGTACAAGAATATAACTACTGTAATACTGCCCTATGTACAAGAATATAACTACTATAATACTGCCCCTATGTACAAGAATATAACTACTATAATACTGCCCTATGTACAAGAATATAACTACTATAATACTGCCCCTATGTACAAGAATATAACTACTGTAATACTGCTCCTATGTACAAGAATATAACTACTGTAATACTGCCCCTATGTAAAGAATATAACTACTATAATACTGCTCCTATGTGCAAGAATATAACTACTATAATACTGCCCCTATGTACAAGAATATAACTACTATATACTGCCCCTATGTACAAGAATATAACTACTGTAATACTGCCCCTATGTACAAGAATATAACTACTGTAATACTGCCCCTATGTACAAGAATATAACTACTATAATACTGCCCCTATGTACAAGAATATAACTACTATAATACTGCCCTATGTACAAGAATATAACTACTGTAATACTGCTCCTATGTACAAGAATATAACTACTATAATACTGCCCCTATGTACAAGAATATAACTACTATAATACTGCTCCTATGTACAAGAATATAACTACTGTAATACTGCTCCTATGTACAAGAATATAACTACTATAATACTGCTCCTATGTACAAGAATATAACTACTATAATACTGCCCCTATGTACAAGAATATAACTACTGTAATACTGCTCCTATGTACAAGAATATAACTACTATAATACTGCCCCTATGTACAAGAATATAACTACTATAATACTGCCCTATGTACAAGAATATAACTACTGTAATACTGCTCCTATGTACAAGAATATAACTACTATAATACTGCCCCTATGTACAAGAATATAACTACTATAATACTGCTCCTATGTACAAGAATATAACTACTGTAATACTGCTCCTATGTACAAGAATATAACTACTTAATACTGCCCCTATGTACAAGAATGTAACTACTATAATACTGCCCCTATGTACAAGAATATAACTACTGTAATACTGCCCTATGTACAAGAATATAAACTACTATAATACTGCCCTATGTACAAGAATATAACTACTATAATACTGCTCCTATGTACAAGAATATAACTACTATAATACTGCCCTATGTACAAGAATATAACTACTATAATACTGCTCCTATGTACAAGAATATAACTACATAATACCGCTCCTATGTACAAGAATATAACTACTATAATACTGCCCTATGTACAAGAATATAATACTATAATACTGCCCCTATGTACAAGAATATAACTACTGTAATACTGCCCCTATTACAAGAATATAACTACTATAATACTGCCCTATGTACAAGAATATAACTACTATAATACTGCCCTATATACAAGAATATAACTACTATAATACTGCCCCTATATACAAGAATATAATACTATAATACTGCCCCTATGTACAAGAATGTAACTACTATAATACTGCTCCTATGTACAAGAATATAATTACTATAATACTGCCCCTATGTACAAGAATATAACTACTATAATACTGCCCCTATTACAAGAATATAATTACTATAATACTGCCCCTATGTACAAGAATATAACTACTATAATACTGCCCCTATTACAAGAATATAACTACTATAATACTGCCCCTATATACAAGAATATAACTACTATAATACTGCCCCTATTACAAGAATATAACTACTATAATACTGCCCCTATATACAAGAATATAAATACTATAATACTGCCCCTATGTACAAGAATGAACTACTATAATACTGCTCCTATGTACAAGAATATAACTACTATAATACTGCCCCTATGTACAAGAATATAACTACTATAATACTGCTCCTATGTACAAGAATATAACTACTATAATACTGCCATATGGAGACATGCTGTTGTGCTGACTCTTTCTCTCTCGCACAGTACGCTTGGGTGGAGAAACACTTTGGACATGAGTTTTTTGGAGCAGATTATTCTGACCAGGGACAAGACTGTGGTTTCTGCTGACCTCCTGATCGATGACAGGCCTGACATTATGGGTAACATTCACCACTGATCATTATTGTGGGTCTCACAGGGAACGCAGCCCCTTTTCTGTAAGCCTGGGTAGGTTATGGGGACGCTGTAGAGGGGATCTTGTGAACGCAGACATTTCTTGTGTTTCATGGTTGGCCATGCGTCAGAACGACAGGCGTGTAACATTTCAGACAGGGGAGGGTCTGTGTTTTTTATTGAAACCTGGGTGACTGTGAGAGATAAAGGATAGCGCCAGTTACTAAAATGCCTGCAAACTAAGAGCAGTGCTGGCTGACATCAGAGGAAAACAGCACACAGTGATAGAACAATTTTCCCTTTTTTTTGCTCTGCAGGGGCGGAACCAAACCCCAGCTGGGAACACATCCTGTTCACCGCCTGCCACAACCGCCATTTATTGGTGACATCACCGAACCGGAGGCTTCAGTCCTGGAGAGATGATTGGAAAGGGTTACTGGACAGCAAGCGACGGTCCAACTAATCAATAAATGCGAAGAAACCTGTCGATCAGACCTAACCAATCAAATCCGAGCAATCCTCCAATGCTCCTCCCGTTTGAAAAGTGCTGGAGGTCTCTGATTAGTTCAGAATTATTCATTTTGCTAGCGCACACGGTTACACCATACATTCACAAAAAACGGAAACGCACGGCGGCCCTGCAAGCGATCGCTACCGTTATGTCAGGTGCTACATGCAATGAAGGCCGGCGGCTGCGCACCTGTCACATGCACCTTAACAAATCATTAGATGCTGCTGACGTCTCTGGGACATTTCAGGTAATAGAAGTAAACATGGCTGCCCCTAGGGGACCCGGAAATAAGGGTGGGACATAAGCAGCACCCCGCCTTAAAGGGGCATTCTACTTTTAGGGACAGGACATGACGCTCCTTCAGATATGTCCCTGAGTAACTTGTATGGGAAAGACGCGGCTTTGCTGTCCACTGGAAAGCCCCTTTCACCACTTTTATTCTTGCATACCGTAAGGAGCAGGATGACTTTTATTATATATTTTTAAACCACTGAAACATTTATTATCTTTTTTATGTTGCCATGTTAGGTAGTGCCAGACACTTCAAGGAATTTTCTGTGCACATCTGATCACACTGTGCTATGCCAGTGCAGCGTGCTATGCTATGTGCGTGTGCTATGCTAGTGCAGTGTGCTATGCTAGTGCAGTGTGCTATGCTAGTGCAGTGTGCTATGCTAGTGCAGCGTGCTATGCCAGTACAGCGTGCTATGCAGTGCAGCGTGCTGTTAGTGCAGTGTGCTATGCCAGTGCAGCGTGCTATGCTAGTGCAGGTGCTATGCTAGTGCAGTGTGCTATGCCAGTGCAGTGTGCTATGCTAGTACAGGTGTGCTATGCAGTGCAGTGTGCTATGCCAGTGCAGTGTGCTATGCCAGTACAGTGTGCTATGCCAGTACAGGGTGCTATGCCAGTGCAGTGTGCTATGCCAGTACAGTGTGCTATGCCAGTGCAGTGTGCTATGCCAGTACAGTGTGCTATGCCAGTGCAGGTGCTGTGCCAGTACAGCGTGCTGTGCCAGTGCAGCATGCTGTGCCAGTGCAGCATGCTGTGCCAGTACAGCGTGCTCTGCCAGTACAGCGTGCTATGCCAGTACAGCGTGCTATGCCAGTGCAGTGTGCTATGCCAGTACTGCTGCTGTGCCAGTACAGTGTGTTTGCTAGTACAGTGTGCTATGCCAGTACAGTGTGCTATGCCAGTGCAGTGTGCTATGCCAGTGCAACGTGCTATGCTAGTACAGCGTGTTTATGCCAGTGCAGCGTGCTATGCCAGTACAGCGTGCTATGCCAGTGCAGCGTGCTATGCCAGTGCAGCGTGCTATGCCAGTACAGTGTGCTATGCCAGTGCAGTGTGCTATGCTAGTACAGCGTGCTATGCTAGTACAGCGTGCTATGCCAGTGCAGCGTGCTATGCCAGTACAGCGTGCTATGCCAGTGCAGCGTGCTATGCAGTACAGTGTGCTATGGCAGTGCAGTGCTATGCCAGTGCAGCGTGCTATGCCAGTGCAGCGTGCTATGCCGTGCAGCGTGCTATGCCGTACAGGTGCTATGCCAGTGCATGTGCTATGCTAGTGCAGCGTGCTATGCCAGTCAGGTGCTATGCCAGTGCAGCGTGCTATGCCAGTGCAGCGTGCTATGCAGTACAGCGTGCTATGCCAGTACAGTGTGCTATGCTATCAGGTGCTATGCCAGTGCAGCGTGCTATGCACAGTGCATAGCAGTGCTATGCAGTCAGGTGCTATGCCAGTGCAGCGTGCTATGCCAGTGCAGCGTGCTATGCCATGTGCAGTGTGCTATGCTAGTCAGCGTGCTATGCAGTACAGTGTGCTATGCCAGTGCAGCGTGCTATGCCATGCAGGTGCTATGCCAGTGCAGCGTGCTATGCTAGTACAGTGTGCTATGCTAGTACAGGGTGCTATGCCAGTGCAGCGTGCTATGCCAGTGCAGTGTGCTATGCTAGTACAGTGTGCTATGCTAGTACAGGGTGCTATGCCAGTGCAGCGTGCTATGCCAGTGCAGTGTGCTATGCTAGTACAGTGTGCTATGCCAGTACAGTGTGCTATGCCAGTACAGTGTGCTATGCCAGTGCAGCGTGCTATGCCAGTGCAGGGTCCGAGGTGGCAGAGCCTGACACAGGGAAAATATGCTAATATATGAGCTTATTTATTGTCTATGGGGGTCAATAACACTAATCCTCAAGAAACGTTTTACTTGATTTAGTTTTTATCGTGGATTGTATTTTTTTCTTTAGAGTCATTATCACTTTACCCTGATAAAAAAATTAAAGAAAATAGAAAAAATCTATATATATACGTATGTACAGTGGCGGAATAGAGTGCTGTTTATGTCCCACATTGTATATTAGAAACAGCGTCTTATGATCAAACTTTACTTAAAGGGAGCGTGTCAGTAGGGAAATTACTCATTGTTTAAATCAAGTTTTTCTGTTAACTAAATTTTTTTCCTGATTTTTCATATTACTATTTATGTAAAAATTTTATTTTTATTAAATATCAGTAATATGAAAATTAAAAAAAAAAAATAAAACATATTGTATATATATATATATATATATATAATATATATATTTATATATAAATTTAATGTAAAACCTGATTTACGAAAGACCCGTCACCGGCCATAAATATATTATTTTCTTCCCTGGTGTAAACGCCGCTGTTCTCCTGAATCCGCAATGTTTTTATTTTCTTCCTGCGCCTCTCCGTTCCTGAGATATCGTCTCCTTTTCTTTTTTAAAGTCCTGTTAGTCAATGGGGTGTGGTCTTCAAATCCACGCCCACAGAAGACTTGATGACCATGCCCATTTGGCTAACGAGAGTTATTTGCAGGGAAGAAGAAGCCATATCTCAGGAATGGAGAGGCGCAGGAAAAAAAGAAAAGCATCGCCGGATTCAGGACGACAGCGGCGTTTACACGAGGGAACAGAAAAAATGACATATTGATGACGAGTGACAGGTTCTCTTTAAAGAATTGATAATATTCTGATGACACTTTCCCTTTAAGTCCTGGAAGCTGAGATATGAGGGGTTATTTGTAGGGATTACTGTGTACAAACAGCTCCTCATATCTCAGCTTCCTGTGACGCGAGGGGCGGCACATGGCGGTGAATCGGGTCAGGCTCCAGATGTTCGTTTGTTTTTTACTTTATCTACAAAATGAAGAACTGTGATGTAACGAGGGGTGAACGGGACGCGTTATTATCTGTAGTGTTCTCTGTGTGTGGTAGCGTCACACTGTGCTGTGAGGGTCCGGGTCACTGTGACCGCAGCCGCCCCCATTCTCTGCAGCCGGATTGTTCTGTGTGTTATTCTGTGAAGATGGAGAAATATCAAAATGTTATTATAAGAAATAATATATCACATATGCACTGAACAAAGGATATCTGTGACAATCCGCCGTACTGTAAAATATATAACATGTGGTGCTTACTGATGGTGTTATATCATACTGTATGTACGACAAGATGCCCAGGTTATACCAGCTGTACATATATAATTATATACAGGAGATGACCAGGTTACCAGCTGTACATATATAATTATATACAGGAGATACCCAGGTTATACCAGCTGTACATATATAATTATATACAGGAGATGTCCAGGTTATACCAGCTGTACATATATAATTATATACAGGAGATACCCAGGTTATACCAGCTGTACATATATAATTATATACAGGAGATGTCCAGGTTATACCAGCTGTACATATATAATTATATACAGGAGATGCCCAGGTTATACCAGCTGTACATATATAAATTATATACAGGAGATGCCCAGGTTATACCAGCTGTACATATATAATTATATACAGGAGATGCCCAGGTTATACCAGCTGTACATATATAATTATATACAGAGATGCCCAGGTTATACCAGCTGTACATATATAATTATATACAGGAGATGACCAGGTCATACCAGCTGTACATATATCATTATATACAGGAGGTGCCCAGGTTATACCAGCTGTACATATATAATTATATACAGGAGATACCCAGGTTATACCGGCTGTACATATATCATTATATACAGGAGATGCCCAGGTTATACCAGCTGTACATATATAATTATATACAGGAGATGCCCAGGTTATACCAGCTGTACATATATAATTATATACAGGAGATGCCCAGGTTATACCAGCTGTACATATATAATTATATACAGGAGATGCCCAGGTTATACCAGCTGTACATATATAATTATATACAGGAGATGCCCAGGTTATACCAGCTGTACATATATAATTATATACAGGAGATGTCCAGGTTATACCAGCTGTACATATATAATTATATACAGGAGATGCCCAGGTTATACCAGCTGTACATATATCATTATATACAGGAGATGCCCGGGTTATACCAGCTGTACATATATAATTATATACAGGAGATGCCAGGTTATACCAGCTGTACATATATCATTATATACAGGAGATACCCAGGTTATACCAGCTGTACATATATAATTATATACAGGAGATGCCCAGGTTATACCAGCTGTACATATATCATTATATACAGCAGATGCCCAGGTTATACCAGCTGTACATATATCATTATATACAGGAGATGACCAGGTTATACCAGCTGTACATATATAATTATATACAGGAGATGCCCAGGTTATACCGGCTGTACATATATAATTATATACAGGAGATGCCCAGGTATACCAGCTGTACATCTAGAATTATATACAGGAGATGCCCAGGTTATACCGGCTGTACATATATAATTATATACAGAGATACCCAGGTTATACCAGCTGTACATATATAATTATATACAGGAGATGTCCAGGTTATACCAGCTGTACATATATATTATATACAGGAGATGCTCAGGTTATACCAGCTGTACATTATAATTATATACAGGAGATACCCAGGTTATACCAGCTGTACATATATAATTATATACAGGAGATGCCCAGGTTATACCAGCTGTACATATATAATTATATACAGGAGATACCCAGGTTATACCAGCTGTACATATATAATTATATACAGGACATACCCAGGTTATACCAGCTGTACATAATATAATTATATACAGGAGATGTCCAGGTTATACCAGCTGTACATATATAATTTATACAGGAGACGTCCAAGTTATACCAGCTGTACATATATAATTATATACAGGAGACGCCCAGGTTATACCAGCTGTACATATATAATTATATACAGGAGATACCCAGATTATACCAGCTGTACATATATAATTATATACAGGAGATACCCAGGTTATACCAGCTGTACATATATAATTATATACAGGAGATGCCCAGGTTATACCAGCTGTACATATATAATTATATACAGGAGATACCCAGGTTATACCAGCTGTACATATAGAATTATATACAGGAGATGTCCAGGTTATACCAGCTGTACATATATAATTATATACAGGAGATACCCAGGTTATACCAGCTGTACATATATAATTATATACAGGAGATACCCAGGTTATACCAGCTGTACATATATAATTATATACAGGAGATGTCCAGGTTATACCAGCTGTACATATATAATTATATACAGGAGACGTCCAAGTTATACCAGCTGTACATATATAATTATAAAACAGGAGACGCCCAGGTTATACCAGCTGTACATATATAATTATATACAGGAGATATCCAGGTTATACCAGCTGTACATATATAATTATATACAGGAGATGCCCAAGTTATACCAGCTGTACATATATAATTATATACAGGAGACGCCCAGGTTATACCAGCTGTACATATATAATTATATACAGGAGACGCCCAGGTTATACCAGCTGTACATATATAATTATATACAGGAGACGCCCAGGTTATACCAGCTGTACATATATAATTATATACAGGAGATGCCCAGGTTATACCAGCTGTACATATATAATTATATACAGGAGATGCCCAAGTTATACCAGCTGTACATATATAATTATATACAGAAGATGCCCAGGTTATACCAGCTGTACATATATAATTATATACAGGAGATGCCCAGGTTATACCAGCTGTACATATATAATTATATACAGGAAACGCCCAGGTTATACGGCTGTACATATATAATTATATACAGGAGACGCCCAGGTTATACCGGCTGTACATATATAATTATATACAGGAGACGCCCAGGTTATACCGGCTGTACATATATAATTATATACAGGAGACGCCCAGGTTATACCGGCTGTACATATATAATTATATACAGAGACGCCCAGGTTATACCAGCTGTACATATATAATTATATACAGGAGACGCCCAGGTTATACCAGCTGTACATATATAATTATATACAGGAGACGCCCAGGTTATACCAGCTGTACATATATAATTATACACAGGAGATACCCAGGTTATACCAGCTGTACATATATAATTATATACAGGAGATACCCAGGTTATACCAGCTGTACATATATAATTATATACAGGAGATGCCCAGGTTATATCAGCTGTACATATATAATTATATACAGGAATGCCGGGTTATACCAGCTGTACATATATAATTATATACAGGAGATGCCCAGGTTATACCAGCTGTACATATATAATTATATACAGGAGATGCCCAGGTTATACCAGCTGTACATACATAATTATATACAGGAGATGCCCAGGTTATACCAGCTGTACATATATAATTATATAAAGGAGACGCCAGGTTATACCAGCTGTACATATATAATTATATACAGGAGATGCCCGGGTTATACCGGCTGTACATATATAATTATATACAGGAGATGCCCGGTTATACCAGCTGTACATATATAATTATATACAGGAGATGCCCAGATTATACCGGCTGTACATATATAATTATATACAGGAGATACCCAGGTTATACCGGCTGTACATATATAATTATATACAGGAGATACCCAGGTTATACCGGCTGTACATATATAATTATATACAGGAGATACCCAGGTTATACCGGCTGTACATATATAATTATATACAGGAGATGCCCAGGTTATACCGGCTGTACATATATAATTATATACAGGAGATGCCCAGATTATACCGGCTGTACATATATAATATATACAGGAGATGCCCAGATTATACCGCTGTACATATATAATTATATACAGGAGATACCCAGGTTATACCGGCTGTACATATATAATTATATACAGGAGATACCCAGGTTATTGTCACGCTGTATAGCAGATATATATATGTGATGACAATAATCTATATCAAAAGGGCAACATACTATATAACATGTGCATAGCTATATGATAACATAGATTTACCTGACAGAAAGTCCAGTGGGTCAAAACGGAATCCGTTATACGCTGTCTCCGGCTAGAGGGTGACCGGGGTCTAAGCTGACCCTAACTGGGGTCCTAACTAATCCCTCAACCTGGAGGTACTGTTAAAGGTACAGAGGTCCAGGCCACCAGCGTAAACCCTGTCTCCTAATCAATCCCTGCCAACTGTATTCTAGTCCTAAGAAGGACCCTGAATACCACCAAAGGGAATGACCAGGTAACGGTTAATGAACAGAAAGACATACAAGAAAGATAAGAAATAAAGTAAATAAAGTCTTACATACAACACTCACACACAGTAGGAACACCATAGGTCTCAGAGATAAACTATAAGCTGTAAGAGTAAAAACAACTAAGGAGCTCTTAGCTTAAGTATTCCCAGAACCGATCCAGTCTGCTAAACTATATGAATGCTTTCACCGGCATCCAACACCCAGACTGGCAGGAATATAAAGGAAACTAATTAGAACATAATCCAAAGCAGCCGGGCGAGGCTGAACCTAGTCTTAGCAAAGAGCTAGGTAAAATTAACTCTCTCATTACCAAACACAAAGAAACAGCAGCTCAGCTGTGAGAAGTCAGAATGTGCAATCGCGACGATCTTCGTGGCGATGCACCCATGACAGTACCCCCCCTTCTACGAGGGCCTCCGGACCCTCATGACCAGGTCTGTCCGGGTAAGTTGTGTGAAAGGTCCGAACCAATCGATCTGCGTTATCATCAGACGCAGGACCCACGTCCTCTCCTCAGGACCATACCCCCTCCAATGAACTTCCACGTTATCATTGATTACCACTGAAGGAGGAGGTAGAGGTGACGGTATGACTGGTGCCACATACTTTTTAAGTAATGACTTGTGAAACACATTATGAATTTTAAACGTAGGAGGGAGGTCCAGACGAAATGCCACAGGATTAATTATGGAACTGATCCTGTATGGCCCGATGAATCTGGGACCCAACCTCCAGGAGGGAACTTTAAGTTTTATATTCCTGGTAGACAACCACACCAGATCGTTCACGCCTCAGATCTAGACCAGAAACTCTCCTCCTATCAGCCATCCGTTTGTAAGGGTTCTCCGTAACCTTCAGTCTTAAGCGATCTGGAACTATCAGTCTCCCTGGAAGTCCCACAGGGCGTCCCCCTGAGCCCCCAATACCTCCCCCTCAAGCTCAGAGCATACAGCTGACACTACAACTCCCTCCTGAGGAATAGGAACCGGATCATCAGTCTTCCCGACCCCTGGGAAAGTACGAGATAAGGCATCAGGAAGCAACTTTATTGAGCAGTCATATGTGCGATGAGGAGGTAACTCTTTACACCCCTCCTCTGAGAACTTCTCCCAAAAGTCCTCCAGAAAAGGAGGCAAAGTCCTAGGCACAACCGCACCGATGACCGTGCTCATGCAGTTATTCTTGCAAAATTCACCCCACTGGCTTATCTTTCTGGATTGCCAATCAATCACTGGGTTATGTTTAGCCAACCAAGGAAGTCCCAACACAATAGGAGCAGGCAGACCCTCCAACACATAACAAGACAATTGCTCTTTATGTATTGCCCCTACTCGAAGATCTATGTTATGAACAGCTTGTACCAAGCTACCTTGACCAAGGTCTAGAATCAATAGAGAGTATAGGGACCGGTTTGGCCAATACACTCAGTTGCATACCATGCACCTGGGCAAACCGAGTGTCCACCAGATTAGCCCCGGACCCACTATCAAGAAAAACAGAAATCCTCTCAGTTCTAGTACCAATCACCACCTCCGCAGGCACGAGAAACTGAGAGGGATTTGGGACAAATACACACTCCCAGGTTAACTCCTTGGTTCAAAGAGGTCCGGGATGGACACCCCCCAACAAAATGTCCCTCTCTCCCGCAAAAGAAACACCTTCTAGTCTTGCGGCGCACCGCTGATTCCCTCCTACAAAATGATGTCCCTCCCAACTGCATGGGTTCCTCAGAACAAAACCAGAGGAACCTCAGTATAAGGACTTTAGTAGTAGGTGGAGTCATCACGGGGGCGGAGTTACCTCGCGTCTTCCCCGAAGACGTCTATCAATGCGAATAGCGAGGGCCATAGCAGCCTCCAGTGATGGAGGAGAATCATACTGAGCCAACACATCTTTTAATTTGTCAGACAACCCTTGACAAAACTGGCTCCTAAAGCAGGGTCATTCCACTGAGTATCTGTTGCCCATCTACGGAACTCAGAAGAATATTCCTCCGCTGGACGATTTCCTTGCCGTATTTTACGTAACCTTGTTTCAGCAAGGGAGACTCGATCCGGATCATCATATACCAGACCCAGGGCAGTAAAAAATCGATCCACTGACTGGAGATCTGGGGAGCCTGGAGGAATAGAGAACGCCCAAGATTGAGGATCCCCTTGTAAGAGCGAGATAACAATTCCCACCCTCTGCTCTTCACTCCCAGATGACCGAGGCGCAGCCGAAAGTACAATTTACATGCCTCCCGGAAAGTAAAAAATTTGTCCCGCCCACCAGTGAACCTGTCCGGGAGAGCAACCTTAGGTTCAGATCTGGTTTGCTCCGGGGGGACAAAACCTTGGACTTAATGTCTGCCAACTCCATGGACAATCCCTGCAACTGCCGGGCCAGCTGGGCTACTGGATCCATGATAGCTGGGGAGAATCTTTAGTATGGCCGGTGAAAATGTCACGCTGTATAGCAGATATATATATGTGATGACAATAATCTATATCAAAAGGCAACATACTATATAACATGTGCATAGCTATATGATAACATAGATTTACCTGACAGAAAGTCCAGTGGGTCAAAACGGAATCCGTTATACGCTGTCTCCGGCTAGAGGGTGACCGGGGTCTAAGCTGACCCTAATGGGGTCCTAACTAATCCCTCAACCTGGAGGTACTGTTAAAGGTACAGAGGTCCAGGCCACCAGCGTAAACCCTGTCTCCTATCAATCCCTGCCAACTGTATTCTAGTCCTAAGAAGGACCCTGAATACCACCAAAGGGAATGACCAGGTAACGGTTAATGAACAGAAAGACATACAAGAAAATAAGAAATAAAGTAAATAAAGTCTTACATTACAACACTCACACACAGTAGGAACACCATAGGTCTCAGAGATAAACTATAAGCTGTAAGAGTAAAAACAACTAAGGAGCCTTAGCTTAAGTATTCCCAGAACCGATCCAGTCTGCTAAACTATATGAATGCTTTCACCGGCATCCAACACCCAGACTGGCAGGAATATAAAGGAAACTAATTAGAACATAATCCAAAGCAGCCGGGCGAGGCTGAACCTAGTCTTAGCAAAGAGCTAGGGAAAATTAACTCTCTCATTACCAAACACAAAGAAACAGCAGCTCAGCTGTGAGAAGTCAGAATGTGCAATCGCGACGATCTTCGTGGCGATGCACCCATGACAGTTTATACCGGCTGTACATAATATAATTATATACAGGAGATACCCAGGTTATACCGGCTGTACATATATAATTATATACAGGAGATGCCCAGGTTATACCGGCTGTACAAAATATAATTATATACAGGAGATGCCCAGATTATACCGGCTGTACATATAATTATATACAGGAGATACCCAGGTTATACCGCTGTACATATATAATTATATACAGGAGATGTCCAGGATATCCCAGCTGTACATATAAATTATATACAGGAGATGCCCAGATTATACCAGCTGTACATATATAATTATAATACAGGAGATGCCCAGGTTATACCAGCTGTACATATATAATTATATACAGGAGATCCCAGGTTATACCAGCTGACATATATAATTATATACAGGAGATGCCCAGGTTATACCAGCTGTACATATATAATTATATACAGGAGACGCCCAGTTATACCAGCTGTACATATATAATTAATATACAGAGATGCCCAGGTTATACCAGCTGTACATATATATTATATACAGGAGATGCCCAGGTTATACCAGTTGTACATAATAATTAATACAGGAGACGCCCAGGTTATACCAGCTGTACATTATAATTATATACAGGAAAACCAGGTTATACCAGCTGTACATATAAAATTATATACAGGAGAGCCCAGTTATACCAGCTGTACATATATAATTATATACAGAGATGCCCAGGTTATACCAGCTGTACATATATAATTATATACAGGAGACGCCCAGGTTATACCAGCTGTACATAATAATTTATATACAGGAGACGCCCAGGTTATACCGGCTGTACATATATATTTATATACAGGAGACCCCAGGTTATACCGGCTGTACATATATAATTATATACAGGAGTACGCCAGTTATACCAGCTGTACATATATAATTATATACAGGAGATGCCCAGGTTTATACCAGCTGTACATATATAATTATATACAGGAGATGCCCAGGTTATACCAGCTGTACATATATAATTATATACAGGAGATACCCAGGTTATACCAGCTGTACATATATAATTATATACAGGAGATCCCAGGTTATACCAGCTGTACATATATAATTATATACAGGAGATGCCCAGGTTATACAGCTGTACATATATAATTAATACAGGAGATGCCCGGTTATACCAGCTGTACATATTAAATTATATACAGGAGATGCCGGTTATACCAGCTGTACATATATAATTATATACAGGAGATGCCCAGGTTATACCAGCTGTACATTATAATTATATACAGGAGATGCCCGGGTTATAGCAGCTGTACATATATAATTATATACAGAGATGCCCGGTTATACCAGCTGTACATATATAATTATATACAGGAGATGCCCAGGTTATACCAGCTGTACATACATAATTATTACAGAGATACCCAGGTTATACCGCTGTACATATATAATTATATACAGGAGATACCCAGGTTATACCGCTGTACATATATAATTATATACAGGAGATACCCAGGTTATACCAGCTGTACAATATAATTATATACAGGAGATGTCCAGGTTATACCAGCTGTACATATATAATTATATACAGGAGATGCCCAGTTTATACCAGCTGTACATATATAATTATATACAGGAGATCCGGTTATACCAGCTGTACATATATCATTATATACAGGAGATCCCATTATACCGCTGTACATATATAATTATATACAGGCGATACCCAGGTTATACCGGCTGTACATATATAATTATATACAGGAGATACCCAGGTTTAAAACCGCTGTACATATATAATTATATACAGGAGATACCCAGGTTATACCAGCTGTACATATTATTATATACAGAGATGCCCAGTTATACCAGCTTACATATATAATTATATAAGGAGATGCCCAGATTATACCAGCTGTACATATATAATTATTACAGGGA